>JAAOMT010000348.1:41225-101170 GCA_016748015.1 Geosiphon pyriformis | reverse complement strand
TAAGTGTCTATATGTACCAAAACTGAGTCTCCAATACCTAAAAAAAACAAACAAGACCTATAAAAACCAAAACCAATACCAATAGCCTCAACAATATCCAGCAATCTAATTACATCTATAGAAAGCACTGTAGACAATCCAGAAATCAAAACCAGAGCTAAACCATTATGTGGTATCATTCTACTTTTCTCTATATAGGCACAATGCCTAACATAGACTAATTAAACTTTGTCTCTAAAGGCAAGACATAAGTTACACAAAAATTTCACAATCTTTTGACTAACTATCTTGGAATTTCTGAAGACAGATGTAGCTTTTTGAAACCACTCTTTAAAAACAAAGTCTTTGCAAAGAGCTGTATGAGCTACAACATTTGAAATACTGAAGAACAGTAATTGAGAAACACTCAAAAAGAAGACAGAAAAACCAGAGAGCATACTTCACACAGTGGCATGAGCATCCAACAAGCAACAACAAATAAAATTATCAACTATGCAAGAAAAAATATGATCAAAAACCTCTATCTTACCACAATACAAACACAATACACTAGGATAATATTTGTTATACAGGCATTTCCATACAGTAATTAACAGCTGATGGTGTAAAGCTTTTATGAAATATGTGCGAACACTAGTCATAGATTTACTAATAAAACCAGCAGTTATGTACAAGTCTGGATACCACACAAACAATGAGCTAAGCCAATCAATATTTAAGCACAGACTATTATCCAAAAACTTTAAAATCTGAACTGACCTCTCAGCATGTACAATGAATAGACCAAAAGACCCCATAAACAAAATGTCTAGAATTACCAAAGATAATATTACCCTCAGCTAAAATGCAACATTCTTTTACTTAAGAAAGAAGACACCAGGACAAAAGAGAAGCTATGTTAGCAAGTGCATCAGCACATTCATTATCCACGACACCCAAATAACTTTTTATCTTATGCCAGCTAATTTTCAAATTCTTTTCTCTAATAATGTCCACAATATGCTAATGCTTGACCCAACAACAATTCCAAAAATCTGGACAAACTAGACTTAACTTTGATTTACATACATCCAAGGCAGCCTGACTGTCTGTAAAGATGCTAACTGAGCTAAAAGAAAGAACATACTCAAAAGCCAATACAATGGTCTGCAATTCAGCCAAAATAGAAGACATCAGACCAGAAACTCTGACCTCTAAACCCAAGCTTATATCTTCAAAAAAGATCATAGCATTAGCTCTCATGTTAACATTTTTCAAGCCCCTTAGAGATCTATTCATATAGACAGAAAGGCTACCAGTTTTAAGACCTAGCAACTGATTATAAATTAATCCAAACTCACCCAATTCTAAAATGTTTGAAGATTCAATAATACCCACTAGAAAAAAGCAAGCAGAAGAAAAAGCTACACTATTAAGAAAATCGACAGAAAGTCTAAACCAATCAGGAATAAGGCCATGTAGGTTCAGCTTTTTTCAATGCTTAAAAGTCCTCCAATCAAAAATAGCTTTATTCTTACTGTGAAGCTGTTCTACAAAAGCAATACCATAATGCTGAAAAGATGAAAAAAACTTAAAATAATCAGTCTTGTCAAGAACAGATAACATAGAAGTTTTACCATAAAAACAGAAAAAGTTGTTCACATGACCATCCAGAAACAGACTGCACTCATAAAAAATATGAATCATATCTGCCAAAAAATTATTAGAAGCACTGATTTTGATACAAACTGGGGAGACCAAAGAGTAAAATGGACTCCAAAACAAAACCTGCAAGTTATAAGATCTGTGCAAAAACAATAGTCTCAGAATTCCAACAGAGTTTACAAAACATACAACAAAAACAATCTTGTTTTCAGCCTAAACTTACTCGAAAGTTTTTAAATTATACAATGAAGGGTGACAAAGCACATTATTGAGAAAATTGAGAGAAAGACCAGACTTTAGCTTTAAGCCCTTGTAAATTAAAGAATCCCATTTATTATACATACTGATAGAAACAAAACTGAACTGTGTTCTATAACTGACAATGGGATAGAGAACTGCTAACACCAGATATGAAAACTGTTTATTAAAAATGGCCTTTTTCAAGACCAGATTGGTAAAAAATCTGACATCAGAATTAGTTTTAGCCAGGCTAGACTTTAATAAACCCTTAGTCGACAAAAAAATCCCTAGGTAACAATAAGACTCTCCTTTCTTGGCAATAAATATAGGTAAACTACTGATATATAAATTAAGACATGTAACTCTACAATTAATAGAAATTGCCACTGTCTTATTATTATTAATTGAAATGTTATTGATCCAAAAAAATTCACTAGTAATATTAAGAATGTGTTAAGTTGCAGCTTGGCTGCTACCAATCTAAATTGTGTTATCAACAAAAACACCAGCAGTAAAAAAAGATGTCAATTCAGCTTGAAATTTCAAATGACCAGTCCTGACAACATAATAAGAGTTCAGCTTATATTTATATACACTTTCCTGTCTCTTGACTTTACACAAAAGAGGATCATAAAATATGTGCCAAAGAAGTAATAAGAACATCTTTTCCTGATTCAAACTATTGTGTACCTGATATCCACCTATTAAACCAAAATCTGTTATTACCTTATTAACACAACTATTGTGAATGTCACCAAAAAATCTAATAAATTTGGCACACATCTTTATTCTGACCAAATTATTTCTAAGATACTCCCACCTGACAAAGTCATAAGCTTTTCACATGTTCTACAAGACCACCCAAAGTTTATAGGTTTTTTTCTAAAGCATTCTCAATAACCAAACCAATAACAAAAATGGGAGATTGTATTGTTATACTCTTTAGAACTGAAAAATTGTTCCTATATAAAACATCAAAAGTGCTGTATGCCAAAAAAATCCTGTTCAAAAGAATCTTGGAAAGGATTTTGCAAGCAGTTTCAGAATAATAGGTCTGGTGTTTATAAGAACTCTCTTTCACTTATACAGTTTTGGAATTATTGATATCCAAGCTTTCTTTCAAGCACTAGGCACTAATTCACAAGACAAACAAAAGTTCAAAAGCTCCAAAAGCATATCCAAGACTGATCTGTTGCAATGTTTTTACAGTTTATTTGACACCTCAAAAAAACCAGCAGCTTTGCCATCAGATAGATTAAAAACCACTCCAAGTAACTCATCAAGACTAACTTAACACATTATATTTGAAAAAACATCATCAAAAACATACTCCAAAGGCCAATATTGATGAGACCAATCATCAAAAAAAATTTTCACCACATTATGCTTCCTGGTTTAGCCCTTTATAATAACATTGACCTTGGTTTTAACCAGATCAGGTTCCAGAATCAGTTTATTCTCAAGTACCAAATGGTCTAAAGCCACCTTTCAAAAAAGATGCTTTAGCATGTTCTTGATTGTGTGACCTTTATCAACTGCAAAATTTATCATCTATCTATCAATAGCTGACTTTATATTTGACTCTTTAGCTTACAAAAACTCAGCAAGCTTGGATGCATGATATGATTTTTATGCACTAGAAAGAGCCAAGCACATATGATCAAAACCTGTACCAGAGTCCACAATATTCTATACAATCGAAGCCTTAACATTGTCCAAAAAATTTCAGCATTCCATAAGAAAAAAAAACCTATCAACATTCTCCTCATAAGAAGTCTTAGTGATTTTCGAGACCAAAAGCTCAAGCTTATAAAACCTAAAAGATTCCTTGGTAAAAATACCATCAAAATTCTTAAACCAAACTTTTCTGAATATTTCATTAGCCAATAGTGTCATAATTTTGCGAACTGCATTCCATATTGCATCCAAATCTGAAAATTAAACAGAAGTGAAAAAATTATTAGAGAGCATAGTAGCATTGGCTGCTGTAGCATTTTTAAACTTGCCTATTTTGTATTATTAGCACCCTAAAAATCAAACTTCCAGCAATTCTTATTTGTCTGTCTGTGAAGAAAATTTAACTGAGTGTTTAACAAACTGCCCAGATCTACTAACACAGAAACAGCTTGATAATCAGTGTCAAAGTAATTACTAATGTCCATAACATTGTAATCTACTATTGCACTGACTAAATTTAATGAAACCAATACAAAATCAATTGTTTTTTCTACACTCTTTGAATTCTTCTATATAGAACTTTTTATAACTGAACTGTTCACCAAAGAATTGACCAGCCCCAAACTGACACACTTCTTAAAACTAGTACTTTTTCACAAACCATCTTTATTGAAGTCACTACCAAGGATGATAAAAGAAGATTTGTTAACAGTTTTCACAATAAGAGTTGATTTTACCAGCCTATGAAAACTGAGCCACAGATAAAACACCAGCATACAGTTCCAAGACTAACACAGAAAGTTTATTTTTAAACAGCAATCTAATGAATAAGAGCTGACTGGGCATCTCAAAAATTTTGCATACATGTTTCGTTAAAGAAAAGTTCATAATAACCACAATATTGGCACCTAAATATCCAGAATTTAAACCAGAAGTAAATACACAGACACCTTCAAATTTGCCAGCAATCCATGAATGGACTTTACTTTTTAATTTAGTCTCAGTAATAATTAAAATCAAGTTGTTCATATTCTTATGCCAATAAACAATATCTTTTTGCTTGGCAGAAACATTAATGCCCCAAACATTGCATATAGCTATCTTTTAGATCAAACCACTTATTGAGATAAAGAAGATAACAAGGGACCCAAACCAGCACACAAATAATCTAACTTTGCCAAAACTGAACCAACAGAAGCCTCAAGAGCCACCAACTTAGATTCCAAACTGCCAATCTTGGTTATCAAGACTTTTGAACTACTTAGACCCAAAGTTAAAACACTAGGGAAAGCAGAAAAAGAGAACAAAAGTACCAGTTCAGGACCATCCACAATCATATCTAAAGCCAAATTCTCTTTGGCAGCAATCAAAGTAGCCAAGACTTTAAAGAATAGAGATGGAGCTTGTGGCACCAATTCCATGTTGTTGAGCTTGTGCACAATGCCAGAAACTTGGTCAGTTAATAGCTTCAAGGATTGTTTTAAAGAGGCCAAACAAGCATCCAAAAATGAGTTGTCAACCAAAACAAGAAGAAAACCATTTTTCAAATCTGAGGTGTCAGAGAAAGGGGAACCAGAACCAGAAGTGAAGCAAAGACTATCAAAAAAACCAGTAAGTAAGACCACCTGGGCCCAAGATTTGCCACCAAAGACAGCAGGGCAAGATATTGGAACACTTTTTTTTTCATATAACTTTGCCAACTGAAGACAATGTTTATTAGATGCAACCTTTTTAAATATTTTTGAAGACTTAGAAATAGATGCAACTGGTGCATTACATTCCAAAGCAGAATGACCAAACTTCTCACATTTCTCACACTGAACCAGATTTATTCTTGCTCAATAAAGTTTAACACCACTATTACCAACTAAAACTTAAGATATTAATTAACATAATATTACCCTTATATTTTCTACCATTAAATTAGCATATATTATTGTTCAAATTATCACTTATTATTTAATCAAATTATCGAATATTATCAATCAATTAATAACCTGATTTGTACTATAGAAAGTAAATGATCAAATTACACAATATCCCGAACTATTTAACATTCAAGAGTTTGCCAAAATTTGTAGAAATTTGCTGAAATAATTAATAGTTCATAGAAATAATTTGTAAGTTTACCAAAAAATATCTTTAGTTTGTTGAAACCATAGTAAAGAAAATAGTTCAAGTTCATAGACTAGTACTACAACAAATTGTATAAAAGAAGAGCCTTTCTCTTCAAAAAAATGTATCTCTTACCTTTAGATATCTTACTTGAGACTTATTAATTAGAATTGTTCTCACAAAAACAAAATAAAAATCAAATAATTCAAAAAGTCAACTTTCTTAATTATTGCACCTAAAAATCCCAAAAAAAAACCCAACTAACGTTTTGAAATTGATTAGCTACCAATTTCAGTAAAACTGTTAATGACTCCAGGCCTGGATAGAAAACGTTTCTCTTGATAGAATTCTATTTTTTTTACATTTTTTTTATTTTTTTTTATTTTTTTTTATTTTCTTACTATAATTATTAGGGTAGCCTGCAGACGAGATTCCTATAGAAGAGTTGACTTTCACAGCAAAGTAACTACATTTTTTTGTGAGCTTCCAAACAAGCAATTCCTGGGAAAGAGTTGATGTTTATTACAACATAACTACATAAAATAACTGGCATGGAATTGGCCATTCTACTCATAAGCCCAGCAATTCAAATTATAGAAAATAATTTGAAGATAAAATCAGTTACTGAAGATTCAACTACATTCAGAAAACGTGAATTTACAGCAAACAGGCATCAACAACTATTAAGAAAAAAGAACAAAAACCTCTGGTAATATTTGGTACTTTTCTACAAAAATAATACAGTGACAACAACTTTAAAAGTGGCGACTCAAACAGATTCAAGAACTCTAGAGTATTATCAGTCAATCTACACCCACTGTAAGCAGAGATTTAACATCTCAGATGGAATTGAAACATTCAAAAAAACACTTTATTAGTACATTGAAAATTACATTAACAATTATTTTCTTAGAAACTACAACATTTCAGAAGTTAGACACAACTTATATGAAAGCTTAATACATTACTCTCGTCTAAACACTCAGGATTTTAACAGTCAAATACTTAAAACATACTTCCAAGAACTCAACTTCAATATCATTCAGTATTGTGAAGTGAATTATCCAGTAGAACAGAAATTTTCTTTTAGTTTTGAATCGGAAACAGAAGAAGGAAAAGAAAAAAGGAAACAAAAACTCAGAACTACTCCCAATACACCTAAAACCACTACCAAACATTTACAAACTCCAGAACAAAGAACCAGCTTTAAATTACCACTCTCAATCACACCATTTTCCACTTTACTTGCTCAACCACAAACACCAAGCTTACCACTTATTTGGTTTTTAAGAATAGAAGATTTTCAGTCACCCAAAAGCCCTATTCAACAACAGGAACCAATATTAACCAGCACAAACCTTATTGACTACTTAGCAGAAAATTAAAGTGAAAAGACTGAATCAGAACAAGAAACAGAAGACTCAGAAAACAAAAAAGAAATGGCCTCCACATATATCACAAAAATCCCTGAGTTCACAGGAGAAGACAGCAAAACCAGTCCTCAAGAATGGCTTGACAAAGTCTCAAAAGCAGGAGATACAAATGGTTGGAATGCTGTCAGAATGTTAAAAGCAATTTCATATTTCTTACAAGGAACAGCTGGCGAATAGTTTGAAAACTTGGAAGCCTCACCAGAAAACTGGGAAGCATTTAAAACTGCTTTCCTAGAACAGTTTACTAACAATAACACTTCCATTACCCTTCGAAATTGGTTCCAAAATATTAAGCAAGAACCAAGTGAATCAGTTATAACCTATCTTGGGAAATTCAACAAACTGCTTAGAAGGATTCACCAATTGAAAACAAATGAATACTACTCCAATGCACAAATTTTGGATCAATTCATTGTTGGACTAAAAGACAAACTTATCAAGAAAGTTTGCCCACATGCACCAGAAGATTTAGCCACTGTTATTCAACAGGCAAAAAACTATGAAATGGCCATGGAAGAAGCCAACCATACCAAATTTGTTAATCTGGTTATTGGAGAAACCAGCTCAGCAGTTGAAGAAAAGATTGACCAATTAACCAAAAAAGTTGAAAACTACTTTACCAACCAACAACAACAACAACAGCCACAGCAATCACAACAACCACAAAGATACCAACCCCCACAATGACACAATCAAAATAACTTCGGACCACCATCCAACAACCAAATCCAAAATTGTCATTATTGTGGAATTCCAAGACACTGGAAATACAATTGTAGAAAATTGCAACAAGACCAACAACAGAGGAATAATCAACATTATTTTCAATTACAACAATTATATTATCTATTACTACTAGCTCAATATTTACCAAGGCCACAATATTCAAACCACTATTATTAATCTGCTCCACAACCAATCCAACAACAGTATCAACAACCATCTACACCACAATATCAAGTGCCAGCTAGAAAATTGATTCAACATAATCAATTTACACCACAAAACCGTTTTTAAACAAACAACAACAGATTTAATTTCAACAACCAATTAACCACTCAAAATTCGAATCAACATAGACCCACACCCTATCACACTCAACCCAGTTATCTTACAATACCAGAGAAATCAAATTTTCAGCAAACTGCACTTTTTGAAAGTAAAACTGCAGCACCAAGACAAAACTCTTCCAACAATACTATCTCACCAGCCAGAATTGCCCAGAACACCAATCTTTCAGACATCTTTCCATTCGAATTTGAAGCCAATGAATTACCATCTCTACTCAGCAATGTAGCAGTTAACAAACAAAAAGCTATTACAGCAATGTATACTGAAGCTGATGTAGAAGGAAAACCAATTCGCTTAATATTAGACAATGAATCTGCTGGAAGTATTATTATCTACCAATTAATACAACAGCTTCAACAAACTGTTGACAAACCAGCTCAAACTGTTATCATTACAGCAGATAGTATGAAGAAGACACCAGTAAGAAAAATTGATAATTTTCTATTCACCATTGATGGAATCACTATTCCAGTTAAAGTTCTAGTCATGGATGCACCCCAATACCAAGCTCTCATCAAAAATGATTGGTTTCTCAAGACCAATGCAAATTTAGATTGGGAAATTCAAGAATTAAAAATTTCATATCAAGGACAACACATCATAGTATCTGCTACGTGTAGAACTTTCAATAAACAATCAGAAAAAGTTCCAGTACTTGAATTTGAAGAAGAGAAAGAAATGCCACTTACTGAAATCTACATGGCTCTTGGATCAACATCCAATTGGGCTGAGAAAACAGAACAAGAAATCTTTGAAAAATCAAGAGGATGGAAGAAAGTTAGATATTCTACACCAGAACCACGAAAACAATTACTCTACATTCCACTTAAATGCAGAGATTATAACAAAAAATTTTCATTAATGGGAGCCTGCATTTTACCTGAAGAAGAATATGAAAATCATACTTGTTATTACTACAAGGCTTGCCACAGAGAACGATAGGGCCATCTAATAAAAAAAAGTGGAAAATAAGACAACACTCTTTGTTTGACTTGTGGAGATATGCTACCAGAAGAATACAATTGAATTAATGTAGCAATGAGAGGAGGAGTCTGCAATCAAACCTGCCAATATGCTTTATCAATTTCAAAAAAAGTCAAAAGAGGAACATTCTTTGATGCAGCATATAACAGTGCTCTTAACAAATTTTATCACTACTTCTATGATGCTGAGATGATTTTCGACCTAGTAATGGCATTAATTAATAAAGCTACCAAAGAAGATGTCCATCAAATGAAGGAAACAGAATACATTAAATACATCATAGAATTAGCTGAATTTGATTACGAAGATAAAATAGAAGTTTACCACCAAATTGCAAGTCACATCTACCCAACCCAAGAAGCTCAAATTCAATAATTAGAGCAAATAAACATTAGGCTATGTGAAGAATACATTATGCCTTGTGATAAACAGTGGTGTCCTGAATGCTATGCTCTTAGCATCTCACTACCAATTAAAGATGACCAGCACAAAATCAAATTTAGAATACAGGATGAAAAAGTCCCAGTAACTCTTATTTATCTTGCCGAAAATCAACCTGCTATAACACTCAAATACTTCAACAATAAAGGACAAGGAATCAAGCCTGAGAAAGCCCACAAAATTGATGCTAGATATGATTTAAGATATTCAGAAAAAGATACCCTCATTCTTCAACCAAAATCCCTTATGAGAATTAATCTAAAAATTGCCCTTAAAATCCCACCAAGAATGATATTGCAAATTGCCTCCCAATTTTCCCTAGCAAGCAAAGGAATCAACATAAGAGGAGGAATTATTGATGCTGGATACACTAGAGATATTACAGTAATGCTTCAAAATGAAACTGACAAACCATTCAAGATTAAACACACTGAAAAGATTGCTCAAGCTATTTATTTACCCTTAATCAACATTTCGGGTTTGCAATTAGTTATTCAAAGAGAACAATTAGGGAAAAATGAGAGAAAAACCCAAGGTTTTGGTTCAACTGGACGATTTATGGTTTCAGTTAATATAGCCTTCAATACACAGAATGAATCTCACCAGATTTTCAGACTTCTACAACCAATAACCATTTCACCCTTTGGAAAACATCACAAAATTTATACCTGTGGAAAACTTACCACTACTCAACAAATCTTCGAAGCCAATAAACAAATTTGCACGAAACATGGCATCTCAATTCTAAACATTTATATTCCAAAAGGAATAAAAAAAGTCCGAATTACTTTTTACAACCTCAATCATCACCCCATCATTTTACTAAATAATTTGGAAATTGGAATTATTCATAGCAAAATCTTTTAACAAGAATTACTTCAAACAGTTTTGAATTTTTCGGAAATTATTAGACATTCTCTCCCAAAATTCAATTCAAAACCCAGCTCTGAAAACTATCACATTGTTATTGGAAAGTTATTCCAAATTAACATGGGACAACTAAAGCCCCAACAACAGAATCAGCTCAAGGAGTTAATTGCAGAACATACAGACATATTTGCTGAAAACATCATTGATTTAGAAAGAACTGATTTGGTTCAACATCAAATCTATACAGGAAATGCTAAACCTAGATGACAACAAGCATACTGAGTTGCCCCAGAAAGCCACCAATTTATTCGAGAAGAAGTTCAAAAAATACTCAACAATGGGCTCATCCAACCATTAATGAGCTTATGGGCTTCATCAGTAGTACTTGTTAAAAAGAAAAATGGAAAAATCCGATTTTGTGTTAATTATCAACAACTGAACAATGTCACAATTGAAGATGCCTACCCCCTTCTCTGAATCAATGATATGTTAGATGCACTTGGAAAATCCAAATACTTTTCAACATTAGATTTAGAAAGTGGATACTGGTAAGTTGCCATGGATCTCAAGAATTGCCCTAAAACAGCATTTACAACACAATGAGAAAACTACAAATTCAATGTAATGCCCTTTAGATTATGCAATGTGCCAGCAACATTCCAAAGACTCATGGATGTTGTATACACTAGACTCTTTTGGAAATCAGTAGTTGTCTATCTTAATAACACTGACATTTATTTTCTATCTTTCGAACTTCATCTAATTCACCTGTAAGAAGTTTTTCAATGATTACGTAAAGCAAGATTAAAATTAAACATCGAAAAATGTCATTTTGGAAAAACAAGCTTGGCCTTTCTTGGTCACATAGTTAGAGAAGAAGGAGTCAAACCAGACCCAGAAAAAATCAGCGCTGTTAAGAATTTCAAAGTTCCACAAAATACCACAGAACTAAGAGAATTTGTTGGATTAGCTTCTTATTATCAGAAATTCATCAAAGGATTTTCGGAAATAGCAAAACCCCTTAACCAGCTCAACACTAAAAACACCAAATACAAATGGATGGAATACCAAAACACCTTCAAAATACTCAAAAAAAAGCTCACTACAGCTCCAATTCTTACCTACCTAGACTTTAGCAACCGATTCTGATTAGCCACAGATGTCTCTTATACTGCCTTTGATGCCATTTTATCACAAATAAATGACAATAGCAATGAACAAGTAATTGTTTATGCAAGTAGAACATTAAAACCAGCAGAGAAAAACTACCCAACAACAGAATTAGAGATCACAGCAGTAATATGGGTCTTACACCACTTTGACCTTTATTTCAAACCTAAGAAATTCGATATTATCACTGATAATATTGGACTCAAATGGTTACAAAACAAAAACATGAAGTTGAATGCAAAACAAACCAAATAGACAGGATTTTTAGCAAACTACTGATATGTAGTACATCACAAACCAGAAAAACTCCACACCAATGTTGACTGTCTCTCCAGAATGAGACAAAATTAGAAAACACAAATCAACACTCAAATCTAACAACCAACAAACAATGAATTCAAAAGACTACAACAATCTTAAACAATATTTGAAGACATTAACAATCCCAACAGATTGGTCTTCAGATGAAAACCATTGATTACAACAACAAGCCAGACAATATTTTCTATACAACAACATTATTTATCATTGAAATTTCAAAAACACAAACAAACTACTCAGATTAATATAAAAACACAAAAAAGAGACTATATTATACAATATACACTCAGATCCTTCATCAGCACACTTTGGAAAAGACAGCACCACCCAAAGAATACTAGAATACTAGAATACTATTTTTGGCCCTGAATGAAAAGAGACATACATCAATATGTTGAATCTTGTGATAGTTGTCAAAGAAGAGGAGAAACACACTTTACTGAACCTTTAAATCCAATCAAAGTTGGACAATCTTTTGATCGAGTTGGTATCAATTTAGTTGGACTGCTACCTATCACCATGCAAGGAAACTAATACATAGCAGTAGTAATAGATTATCTTACCAAATGGCCTGAACTCAGAGCTATTCAATGAGCAGATGCAAAATCAGTAGCAAATTTTATCTATGAAAATATTATTTGTAAACATGGATGCCCAATTGAACTTTTATTCGATCAGGGAACACATTTTGTGAACAACCTGATACAAGAAATTTGTAAATAATTTAATATCAAAAGACCTTTATCTTCGCCTTACCATCCACAGACAAATAGATTAATAGAACATTTTAACAGAACATTGTGTGAATCACTAGCCAAAATTTCAACAGATTTTGAGCAAGAATGGGATATCTTTATTTTATCAGTGTTACTAGCATATAGAACACTAAAACAAGATACAACAAAACACATACTATTTGACCTTACTTATGGAAGAACAGCAAAATTACCAATTGAATTCACAGTGAAAACATATCTAGTACAACCAATCACAGAAGAAAACTTACAAGAAACACTTCAGCAAAGAGCTTATATTCTTCTTAGTACTTTAGAAAAAAAAAGACGTATAGCAGCCACCTACATTAAAAATTCACAAGCCCAATAAAAAAAAAGACATGACAACAAACTACCACCAGTTACAAACGAATTTAAAGTTGGAAATAAAGTTTTTTTACATCAAACTAAGGCTGAAAAACAATAGAGTAGAAAATTTGAACATAAATTGGATGGACTATTCTTTGTTCACAAAATTTTAGGAAATGGATTATATAAGTTAAGACTTGATGGGAAAATACTAACAAAAGTTGCACATAGAGATCAATTGAAACATTATCACTCCAGAACACATCCTGAACCATTAATCCCACAAATTGGTACATATTCTCCTTTAATTAATCCTAAAGATATTTCCTGAAATTTGGAACCAATAGTTATTATTGAACAACCTCCCAACTTAAACACTTAATTACTACAGTTATTTTCCTATAAAAATTCAGAAACAATCCTACAAAAATAACATAAAAATCCACATATCCAAAAATAATTTCACTTAGGAAAATTTTTAGTTTCTTAAAAATCATTATAATGACTATTTCACAAAACATTCAACAATTATCCCAAAAACTAATGTTAACTTTAAAAACAATACCTGAATTATCTATTACTATTACAAGAAAACATATTAATTATATTCAAACAGAAACAGCCACAACCTTATTCCCAAAATCACGAAATTATCACTCTTATAAAAAAAACACTAGAAGTTATTCTGGAATTTACCTACCAGAACTTTTGAAGCTTGCCTTGAGAGAAAATTTGTTGCTCTCACCTATTGACATTCTACCAAATGCCACAATTTAACAAAAACTTTAACAGTGTTTTAATGAAGAAAACAATAAATACCCTCCAATCTATAGATATTTTCACATTGGAAAAACACTGCATAAACAAAAACTAGAACTCACAACAGCCAATCTTACAAAAAAAGCCATTTAGAAACAACTCTACAATGAATTTAAGACAACGGCTGGACCAACAAACAGTTGCTACAAACTTAGAGCAGCTCTTAGACTTTATAACTTATTTCACACCTGTAAAAATGTCCTACAAAACCCAAGTTTACAATCACTAAAGATCCAATACATTGGGAAACTCACAGAACTGAAATTTCAACAATTTTCAGACCAAATTTTTTCAGTAATTTTGGATTACTATCTAGAATGTGCAAACAGTACTTGGAATTCAATGGAGCTCAATCTTGAGAAAGAGGTTATATTACCAACCAAAACTTGAGATATTAATTAACATAATATTACCCTTATAATTTCTACTATTAAATTAGCATATATTATCATTCAAATTATCACTTATTATTTAATCAAATTATCGAATATTATCAATCAATTAATAACCTAATTTGTACTATAGAAAGTAAAATGATCAAATTACACAATACCCCAAACCATTTAACATTCAAGAGTTTGCCGAAATTTGTAGAAATTCGCTGAAATAATTAATAGTTCACTGAAATATTCAATAGTTCATAAAAATAACTTGTAAGTTTACCGAAAGATATCTTTAGTTTGTCAAAACCATAGTAAAGAAAATAGTTCAAGTTCATAGACTAGTACTACAACAAATTGTATAAAAGAAGAGCCTTTTTTTTCAAGAAAATGTATTCTTTACCTTTAGATATCTTATTTGAGACTTATTAATTAGAATTGTTCTTACAAAAATGAAATAAAAATCAAATAATTCAAAAAGTCAACTTTCTTAATTATTGCACCTGAAAATTCCAAAAAAAAACTCAACTAACGTTTTGAAATTGATTAGCTACCAATTTCAGTAAAATTGTTAGTAACTTCAGGCCTGGATAGAAAATGTTTCCCTTGACAGAATTCTATTTCTTTTACTTTTCTTTTATTTTCTTTTATTTTCTTACTATAATTATTAGGGTAGCTTACAGACAAGATTTTTGTAGAAGAGTTGACTTTCACAGCAAAGTAACTACATTTTTTTGTGAGCTTCCAGATGAGCAATTTCTGGGAAAGAGTTGACGTTTACTACAATGTAACTACATAAAGTAACTGGCATAGAATTGGTCATTCCACTCATAAGTCCAGCAGTTCAAATTATAGGAGATAATTTGAAGATAAATTCAGTTACTAGAGGTTCAACTACATCCAGAAAACGTGAATTTACAGCAAACAAGTATCAACAACCATTAAAAAAAAAGACCAAAAACCTCCAGTAACACCACCAAAAATTGGTTTCATGCAAAAAGCAGATTCCAGATCATTATTAGAATCAAAACCAACCACAGCATAGTGAATTCTATTACTAGTTTCTATAGATCTGTTTATGATGCAAGTTTTTTCACCAGCTCTTTTCAAAAGAGTCCCAAAATTATGTGTTATTGTTCCTACTGGCAAAGTAAACAAAAGTGCTCTGAACCAATCTCTAAATGCCCAAATTTCATGATCTCTCACTGCTTTGGCTACACACACAGAATCCTTACCAATTAGGAATGACCACTTAGAGGCCAACACATTAGTTTGGTCCAATTTAGCAAATTTCACCACAGTCTTTTGCCACATCTCAATTAATTAAATTTTGATTGACTTAATTTCTCCAAATTTGGATACTGTGGCAATAATCATATTTTTAAGTGTATCTATGGGAATTTTCTTGATTACCACAGCCCAATCTGACCTTATTTCTTGTCTTTTAAGATCACTGTTTACATTGATTCCTTTCTCTCTGACCAATAACATAGCCATTTTCATGCTTTTTTTGAAGTAAAGATAGATCTAATAATTTTCTCAAATTTTAAGAGGGTAGTGGTCCTTCCAAAACCATTGACTAATAAAAATAATTTTCTGATGATTTGAGTTTTCATTGTTGCTAAATTGTCTTCCATTGCTGAAAGATTGATGTCCAAAGCAAATGATTTTTTAACAGCAAAATTCATCTGAGTCTTAATAATTTTTGGGTCAATTCATTTTTTATTTAGGAAAATTGGGAGCTGAGAAGAAAAAGAAACTTCTTCATCATCATTCATAACAAAATTAAGAGAACCAAAAATGGCACTAGTATTGACATGCTTTAATTTAAAAGTGTTGACAGCCAAATCCAGAAGAAACCCAACATTAATACCAGTCATATTAGCATCTTTTTTATCACTAAACAGACTATTTACATCAGAAAACATATTGTCACCAAGCTCAGACTTGTTCAGAGAGATATTTTTTTTGTCACTCAAGTGTTTGATATTCCCAAGTGCAACTTTTTTTTTCTATGAGAAAAAGCCATCTGTAGGACCATGAAAAACATTCTTTGATGTCTTCTTTTTAGACATGTTGCTATTAGAAGCAGTCTCCAAGTTCACGAAAAAGAGATTATTAAAAAGAGAAATTGTGAGATACTAACAAGAAAAAAATAAAAAAAACTTCTTTTTTAGAAAAGTGCTTTTTAAGGATTTGTGAATATAAGAGAAAAAGAAGTTTTTTTAAGATTTTAAAGAAAAAATTTAACAAAATTTGATGATTTTTTGTATTTTATTAATAATTAAAAACTATTGTTTTAATATATTAGATTTTTTAAATATTAATTGCTTTTATTAAACAAAATATTAAAAATAAATAAGTAATTTAATAAATTAAATTTATATATTTAATAATTTTAATTAATATATTTATTATAAATAATTATTTAATTAAAAAATAATTATTTTAACAAAAAAAACTAAATATTTTAATATTTTTTTTAATATTTTTAATTATTTTTATAATTTTTTTGAATTATTATTATTTTTTAATATTTTTATATTTTAATATTTTTAAAATTTTTAGTTTAAGTTATTTACTATTTTTAACATATAATTGACTAATTTATATTATATATTAAATAAAAAAAATTTTTTATATTTTTTTTAAATAGTAATTTTTTTATTATTAAAGTTTTACAAATTTAGCCCAATCATTATCTAAGTACATAAAATCAAACAAAATTCTAAATTAAATATAATTTATGCTTTTTTTATACATGACTAGTTACTTAAACCAATTAAAATAACATTATACACTTAAATCATTTATTATAGAGAAATTATACAAAAAATTAAAATACATATTTGCCAAACCAGAATACAAACTAAAACAAACATAAGTATCTAACTTGATGCCAAATTACAAATCATCTTATGAGATCACAGAGATACCAAACCAGAAACAACTGGAATTATGGATCTATTTCTTAATAAAAACTCTGTTTCTTGTAATGTATTTTTAATTTGGTAGTTAGCATTTAGATAGCAAATCTATAATCTTTAGTAAAATTTCAGACCAAATTGATAACTATCAAACTCCTATTAGACTCAAAACCTAACAAACTTACTATATTAATTACTCACTCTTTCATCACAAAACTTTTGGCCAAAGCTATATACAAGCAACCAGAAAATTCAGCCTTATACAATAATCAAATCATTGTACAGCCAGTATTACCAATGTCTAGCAAATTTGTCCAAGCTTTAATCATATCAGAAATTAACTTTTTTTTAATATTAATGTTTTCTATATACAAAATATATAATCAGAATTCTTAATTAATTCACACCAGATACACAATATGCTAAGATAGCTCAAACTATATAGTCTTTTTTTCTTGGCTGTAGGCAGTCAATAATGTAGAGTCTTTATAAAATAAGATCTTAGTATTGCAAAGGCAGAGCTTAAAAAACCAGAATAAATTCTACTATCAGGTTGTTAAATGTAAAAAGTCTAATACATATTCAGTAATTTACCAAAATTTACATTTACAATATTACTTACATACTTGAATTCTCAATCAACAAAACCAACAGTCTCAAACAAATATCTTACAAAGTAACAAGTATTTCTAGAAACAGATTTGTCTTTAATAGCAAGAAAACAATGCAGTATTTTAACAGGCAACACAAACTTAAACTTGGTGGCACTAGCAAAAAAGTCAGCACACTCATTATCAACAATTCCAGAATGTTTTTTGACTTTTTTCTAACAAATTAACAAGTTTTTAAAAGCAATAGTAAAATGAATGTGTTCTTTCTCAATTCAGCATTTTTCATGAAAATTGAAAACAACACAATTATTAATTAAAGCACACATATTCAAAAATGCCTAACTATCTGTAAACAATATCATTGAGCTTAAAACTGGAATGCAGTCTAAAATAAGAACAATGATCTGCAGTTTTGCCAGAATTAAAGTAAGCAAATTATAGATCTTAACTTTTATACTCAAATCAACATTCAAAAAGTAAGTAGTGGCATTACTATAAGCACTTAAAAATTTCAAACCCCAAATTAATTTATCTGTATAAACACTTATTTTACCAAACTTATTTTTAATAAGACACTTATTAATAAATTCTAGATTGTATAAGTATTTATTAAGAGCAGAACAATAAACCAAAACACTACCATCAGCCAAACCATCATTCTTAATAAATGAGACCAATAAAATAAATCAATCAGAAACATGGTCCCTAAAATTCAATCTTTTCTATCTGTAAAATGTGTTTTATGTAAAACACATGTTATAATAATCCAACAATTAATTCATAAAAACAATGCCAAATCTTTTTAGTAAGCTTATTACATCTAAGTACCAGTCTATATCTAAGATATTTGCAACAAAAACACTACTACCAGCCCAAAAAACATTAAGTATATTATTGATTAAAAATAATTCATATAATGTCAATGTGTTAGTTATGTTGGCCAGAAAGCAATTAATGAAATTAATTGACAATTTGATCAGAAAGCTTAAGAGCTGCTAAGGCATTCAGCTAACAGCCTACAGATTTATGGCCTTGTTTTCAAACAAATTACCAAGAATATCCCCCAAGTTGGTGAAATTAACCAAACTAATTAGTAAATATTTAACTTATATCTGCCCAAAAAATTTGAGACCATACAACTTAGGATAAGAGATGGTTTTATTTGAAATATCTTTAGATAGGTTGGTTTTGAGCTTTAGCTCTTTTTTAAACAATCTGTCTTATTTTTCATATACACTTATTAAAATATAACTAAACTGTACTCTATAACTAATAATAAGCTGAAATACTACAGACACTAGGTACAAAAATTGCTTATTCAATACAGTTTTCTTTAAAACCAGATTTGTAAAAAACTTAACATTTGAATAAGCTTTAATAATACTAGGTTTAAAGAGACCATTCATAAACAAAAAAATGCCCAAGTATCTATAAGATTCATTTTTCTTTGTGATTAAAATATTGAATTTACTAACTAATAGTTGAAAGTTTTCTACTTTTCAATTAATGGGTATGACAACTGTTTTGTTTGTATTAATCAAAATATTATTAATCTGAAAAAATTTACTTGCTATGTTTAAAATGTTTTGAGTAGTAAACATACTATTTCTAATCCAAATTGTGTTGTCCATAAAAGCCCCAGCTGCCAGAAAAGATGTCTTGTCACCTTTGAGATTCTGCTTGTCAGACTTTATAAAAAAACCTAAAATTCAATCTGTATCTATATAATCTATTATTTTTCTTAATTTTGCAAAGTAAAGGATCATAAAAGATCTTCTACAATAGTAGTAAAAACATTTTTCTTTGATTCAGATCATCATAAACAACATAATTATTTGTAAGCCTAAAATTTATTATTATCTAATTGATTTAATCATTGTATATACTTCCAAAAAACTCAATAAAATAGAAATACATTTTAATTCTAATCAAACTGTTTCACAAGTGAAACCATTTAATAGAATTATATGCTTTTTTTATGTTCTAAAAAACCAGCCATAGCTTTCTATTTTTTTTAATACATCCTTAATAATTGAACCAATAGCAAAAATCAGAATTTATGTAGATATATTCTTCAGAACTGAGAAGTTATTATTATACAAAACATCAAACTTACAATAAGCCAAAGAGATTTTGTCCAATAGAATCTTAGATAAAATTTTTCAGACTGTTTTAATTAATACTATTAGTCTGGTATTAGTAAAAGTTTTTTTTTAGTCATATGGCTTCAGTATTATAGAAACTCAAGCATGTTTCTAATATACAAATACTACATTCCCTATTAAGTATACATTAAGAATATTTAATAAACCATCCAGAATCTGTATATTATTATGCTTTCAAAACTTATTAGAAATACTAAACAAGCCAGCAGTTTTTCTATTAGACAATTCCTTAATCATTGTTACCTGACAAAATTAGAGATATCATTTAGCATAAAACTATCTTATAATTCCTATCATTAATTAGCATATATTATCATTTCCAATTACTACTCATTACATTAGCAAAAATGTCCGAAATTATCATTTAATTAATAACCCAAATTGTATACAACACAAATGTAACCTAATTGCAATGATCAATCATGCAATACTTCGAACTATGTAACATTCAAAAGTTCACTGAAATTTATAGAAATTTGCTGAAATAATTGATAGTTTACCAAAATATCTTATAGTTCACAGAAATAACTTGTAGTTCACCGAAATGTATCTTTAGTTCAGCAAAATTGTAGAAAATAGCAAAGTTCAAGTTCATAGAATAATGTTATGACAAGTTGTATAAAAGAAGAGCTTTTCTCTTTGAGAAAATATATCTTACTTTAGATTTATCACTTAGAACTATTCCTACACACACAAAAGAAATAAATATCAAATAATTTGAAAAACCAAATTCTTTAATTATTACACTTGAAAAATCCCCAAAACTCAACTAACATTTTGAAATTGATTAGCTACTAATTTCAATAAACTGTTAGTAACTCCAGGCCTGAATCAAAAATGTTTCTCTTGATAAAATCTTATTTCTTTTACATTTCTTTTATTTTTCCTTTTCTTTTCTTATTACAATCATTAGGGTAGCCTACAGACGAGATTCTTGTAGAAGAGTTGACTTTTACAGCAAAGTAACTACACATATTTTTAGTGAGCTTCCAGACAAGCAATTCCTGGGAAAGAGTTGACATTTATTACAATGTAACTACATAAAGTAACTGGCAAGGAATTGGCTATTCCATTTATAAGCCCAGCAGTTCAAATTATCTCCTATAATTTGAAGATAAAATTCAGTTACTGGAGGTTCAACTACTTCTTGGAAACGTGAATTTACAACAAAATTAACATTAACAACATTCAAGAAAAGAGACCAAAAATCTCCAGTAACATTTGGTGCTCTCTCACGGAAACAACACAGCAAAAACAACTTCAAAGTGGCAACCACACCAGACACCACAACTCTAGAGTATTACCAATCAATTTACACCCACTGCAAGCAAAGATTCAACATTCCAGACAGAATTGAAGTTGTTAAGAAATCAGTATACCAATACATTGAAAACTGCATCAACAATTATCTTTTTGAAAATTACAATATCTCAGAAGTTAGAAGCAACCTTTACAATAATTTAGCACACTATTCACAGTTGGGAACTAAAGACCTTAACAGTGAAACACTTGCCATTTACTTTCATAAACTTAATTTCAACATTATTAAATACTGTGAAGAAACATATCCAGTGCAGTCTCAATACACTATTGATTTTGAATCAGAAACAGAAACAAACAACAAAGGCAAAAACAAATTGAAGCAATACTCAAGAACCACCCCAAATATTCCAACACTACCGAAAACAACTGCCAACCATTTACAAACATCTGAACAAGAAACCAGTTCAAAACTTCCACTTACTATTACACCTTTTCCAGCTTCACTTGCACAAGCACAAATACCTAATTCACCCTTAAATCGATTTGCAAGACCAGAAGATTTTACAGCACTCAGAAGTCTCATCAGACAACAAGAACCCCTTCAAACTAGTTCCAATCTCCTTGATTTTCTAGCTGAAAATCAAAGTGAACACTCTGAGACAGCAGCAAACAAAGAAAACAACTCTGAAATAACTGAAGAAGAATCAATAGACAGTGAAAAGAAAGAAGACAAAATGACAACATACATTGCAAAAATCCCTGAATTCAATGGAAAAGATATTAAGACCAGTCCCCAAAAATGGCTCGACCAAATTACTAAAACTGGAGATGCAAATGGATGGAATGCTGCCAGAATATTAAGAACAATTCCCTACTTTCTTAAAAGAACAGCAGGAGAATGGTTTGAAAACTTGGCCGCCCCATTCAATAATTGGAACACTTTCAAAGCAGTCTTCCTTGAACAGTTCACCGACAATAATACCTCCATCACCCTTCGCAATCATTTTCAAAATATCAAACAAGAACCCCCCAAATCTGTTATGACTTATATTGGGAAATTCAACAAACTTCTCAGATAAATTTGTCAACTCAAAACAAACAATTATTATTCCGATGCTCAAATCTTGGATCAATTTATCACTGGTCTAAAAGATAAACTAATTAAAAAGATTCGCCCATATGCACCAGAAGATTTAAACTCTGCCATACAGCATGCGAAAAGATACAAAATAGTCATGGAAGAGGCCAACCGCACAAAACTTGTAAATTTGGCAATTGGAAAAACCAGCTCAGCAGCCAAGAAAAAAATTGACCAACTCACAAAAAAGGTTGAAAACTATTTCACCAATCAACAATAACAGCAACCCCAAAGATATCAACCACCCCAAAGACGAAATCAAAATAACTTTGCACCACTTTCCAATAACAAGCCTCAGAATTGCCATTACTGTAGAATCTCTGACCACTGAAAAAGAGATTGCAGAAAGCTACAATGAGACCAACAAAATAGGAGTAATCAACGTTACCCTCCACCACAACAATTTTATTATCAATCACCACCACCAACTTACTATCCACCAAGACTCCAATACCAAAATAACTATTATCAGCCAGCCCCATAGCCAATCCAACAGCAATACCAACAACTGCTTACACAATATTATCAAGTATCTACTCGAAGACTGATTACACAAAATCAATTCATATCACAAAACCGATACCAAGTAAACAACAATAGAATCAGTTCGAACAACCAATTGGTTCCCTGAAATTCCACTCAGCCAAGACTCAACCACTACCACACTCAACCCAGCTATTTAACAATGCCGAAAGAACAGGATTTTCACTATACTGCACTCTTAGAAGGTAGAGCTGCAGCACAACAACAACCAAACCCTTCCTATACTCCCACCACAATTTCACCAGCCAGAATCGCTGAAAACACTAATCTTTCAAATATATTCCCTTTTGAGTTCGAAGCAAATGAGTCACCATTTCTGCTTAGCAATGCAGCTGCCAATGAACAAAAAGCAATCACGACCATATACACTGAAGCTGAAGTCAAAGAAAAGACAATTTGCTTGATCCTAGACAGTGGATCCTCCAGAAGCATTATCACCTACCAGTTAATGCAACAGTTGAAAAGAAATGTTGACTGACCAGCTCAAACAGTAATCATCACTGCCAATGGCATGAAAAAGACTCCAGTAGGAGAAATTGACAATTTTTTGTTCACTCTTGATGGAATCACCATTCCAGTCAAAGTTCTTATAATGAATGCACCCCAGTACCAAGCTCTCGTTGGAAATGATTGGCTTCAAAAAGCCAATGCTAATCTGAATTGGAAAACACAAGAGTTAACAATCTCCTACCAAGGACAACATGCCTGGGTACTTGCCACTTGTGGTACATTCAACAAATGCTCTGAAAAAGCCCCAGCTTTTGAATTCGAATTGGAAGAGAAAAAACTCCTTATTGAAACATTCATGGCTCTTGGATTAACGTCCAACTGGGCCGATGAAACAGAACAAAAACATTTTACCCCACACACTAAACCCAAAACCTCTGGATGGAATATCCCTTACTCAAAACCCGAACCAAGGAAACAACGTCCCTATATTCCCCTTAAATGTAAGGACTGCCACAAGAAACTATCGTCAATGGAAACCCGCATTTCACCTGAAGAAGAATATAAGAATCATACTTGTTATTACTGCAAGGCTTGCTACAGAGAATGATGGGGCCATCTAATAAAAAGGAGCGAAAAATGGGATAACATCCCTTGGTTGACTTGTGGAGATATGCTACCAGAAGAATACAATTGGATTGATGTAGCCATGAGAGGAGGAGTCTGCAATCAGACCTGCCAATATGCTTTATCAATTTCAGAAAAAGTAAAAAGAAGAACATCTTTTAATGCAACATACAACAGTGCTCTCAACAAACTTTATTACTACCCCCATGATGCTGAGATGATTTTTGATCTAGCAATGGCATTAATTAATGGAGCTACCAAAGAAGAAGTTTGTCAAATGAAGGAAACAGAATACATTGAATACACCATGAAAGTAGCTGGATTCAATTACGAAGATGAAGTAAAAGTCTACTACCAAATTGCAAGTCACACCTACCCAATCCAAGAAGCTCAAATTCAATGATTAGAGCAAATAAACATTAGGCTATGTGAAGAATGCATTATGCCTTGTGATGAACAGTGGTGTCCTGAATGCTACACTCTTAGTATCCCCTTGCCCAGCAAAAATGATAAGAACAAAATTGAATTTGGAGAACCTGAAGCAACAGAAGAAAGTGAAACAACACCTATCTATCTTATTGAAAATCAGTCTGCCTTACAACTTAAATACTTCAACAACAATGGACAAGAAATAAAACCTGAAAAAGCACACAAAATTGATGCTGGATATGACCTAAGATATCCAGGCAAGGATACTCTTGTTCTCAAACCCAAATTCTTTACAAAAATCAACCTAAAAATTGCACTCGAAATCCTGCCAGAAGCAATAGTTCAAATCACCTCCTGGTTCTTTCTGGCAAGCAAAAAAATCAATGTTAGAGGAGGAATAATTGATGCTGGATATACTGGAGACATTACAGTAATGCTTCAAAACAAAACTGACAAACTATTCAAGATTGAACATGCTGAAAAAATTGTTCAAGCTATTTACCTACCCTTAATCAATATTTTGGGTTTGCAACTAATTGATCAAAGAGAACAATTAGGAAAAAGCAATAGAGGAACCCAAGGTTTTGGTTCAACTGGACGATTTACAGTTCTAGTTAATATAGCTCTTAATACACAGAACAAATCTCACCAGATTCTCAGACTTCCACAACTGATTACTATCTCACTCTTTGGAGAACATCTGGAAATCTACACCTGCCTAAAGCCAACAACCACACAACAAATTTTTGAGTCCAATGAACAAGTCTGCTTGGAACATAATATTTCAATCCCAAATATTTATATTCCAGAAGGAACAAAGAAAGTCCAAGTTACTTTTTACAATCCCAATAATTACCCCATAATTTTATTAAATAATTTAGAAATTGGAGTTATTCACAGTAATATATTTTAACAAAAATTACCCCAAACAGTCCCTGATTTCTCTGAAATTATTGGACATTCAATACCAAAAATCAACTCAAATCCCAGCTCTGAAAACTACCATGTTGTCATGGAAAAACTATCTCGAATTAACATGGGACAACTTGAATCACAACAACAGACCCAGCTCAAAGAGCTAATTGCAGAATTTGCTGATATCTTTGCTGAAAACAACAATGACTTAGGAAGAACCAATTTAGTCCAACACCAAATTTATACAGAAGATGCCAAACCAAGAAGACAATAAGCATATCGAGTTGTTCCAGAAAGCCACCAATTCATCTGAGAAGAAATACAACGAATGCTTAACAATGGGCTTATCCAACCCTCTATGAGTCCTTGGGCTTCACCTGTAGTGCTAGTTAAAAAGAAAAATAGAAAGATCCAATTTTGTGTTGACTATCAACAACTCAACAGTGTTACAATTGGAGATGCCTACCCCCTTTTCTGGATTGATGACATGTTAAATGCTCTTGGAAAATCCAAATACTTTTCAACACTAGATTTAGAAAGCAGTTACTGGCAAGTTGCTATGGATCTCAAAGATCACCCCAAAACAGCATTCACCACCCAAGGCAGAAATTACGAATTCAATGTAATGCTTTTTGGATTATGCAATGCACCAGCAACATTTCAGAGATTAATGAATGTTGTGTACCAAGGACTTCTTTGGAAGTCAGTAGTTGTTTATCTTGACGATACTAATGTTTATTCTCCATCATTCGAATTACACTTAAAACATCTGTGAGAAGTTTTTTAATGATTATGAAAAGCAGAACTAAAACTCAATATTGAAAAATGCTACTTTGGAAAAACAAGCCTGATCTTCCTTAGTCATATTGTTAGTAAAGATGGAATCAAACCAGACCCTGGAAAAATCAGCGTTGTCAAAAATTTCAAAACTCCTCAAAATACTACAGAACTAAGAGAATTCATAGAATTAGCATCCTACTATTGGAAGTTTATTAAAGGATTCTCGGAAATTGCAAAACCTCTCAACCAGCTCACCACCAAAAACGTCAAATACAAATAGACTACCGAACACCAAAAAGCTTTTGAAATTCTCAAGGAAAAACTGATAACAGCTCCAATTCTTGCTTACCCAGATTTCAGCAACCAATTTCAATTAGCTACAGATGCTTCGTATACTGCCTTTGGTGCCATTTTATCACAACTAGATGACAACAGAAATGAGCGAGTAATTGCTTATGCTAGCAGAACATTAAAACCAGCTGAGAAAAACTACCCTGCCACAGAACTAGAAACAGCAGCCGTAATTTGGGCCCTATACCACTTCAACCTTTATCTCAAGCCTAAAGAATTCAATATTATCACTGATAATATTGGACTCAAATGGCTTCAGAACAAAAATACTTAGCTGAATGCAAAACAAACCCGATGGACAGAATTTCTAACAAACTACCAATACATAGTACATCACAAACTAGGAAAACTCCACACCAATGTTGACTGTCTCTCCAGAATGAGACAAGATTAGAAAAAAAAAAAAACACAAAAACCAACACTCAACTTAACCAACCAAAAGAGCCAACAAACAATGAATTCAGAAAACTACAATAATCTCAAACAATATTTAGAAACATTAACAATCCCAACAGATTGGTCTCCAAATGAAAAACATTGACTACAACAACAAGCCAAACAATATTTTCTACACAACAACATTATTTATTATCGAAATTTCAAAAACTCAGACAAACCACTCAGATTAATACAAGAACAAGAAAAAGAGACTATATTATACAACATGCACTCAGATTCTTTATCAGCCCACTTCGGAAAAGACAGCACCACCCAAAGAACACTAGAATACTACTTTTGGCCTCGAATGAAAAAAAACATTCACAAATATGTTGAATCTTGTAATAGTTGTTAAAGAAGAGGAGGAACTCACCCTACAGAATCTTTAAACCCAATCAAAGTTGGACAGGCTTTTGACAGAGTTGGTATCGATTTAGTTGGACCACTACCTATCACAAACCAAGAAAACCACTATATTGCAATAGCCGTAGACTATCTCACCAAATGGCCTGAAGCCAGAGCCATTCAATGGGCAGATGCAAAATCAATAGCAAACTTCATCTATGAAGACATCATTTGTAGACATGGATGCCCAATAAAACTTTTATCTGATCAAGGAACACATTTTGTGAACAATTTAATCCAGGAAATTTGTAGACAATTTAATGTCAAGAGACCATTATCTTCACCCTATTATCTACAAACAAATGAACTAATAGAACGGTTCAACAGAACATTGTGTGAATCATTAGCTAAAGTTTCAACCGATTTTGAGCAAGAATGGAATCTCTTTATTCCATTAGTGTTATTAGCGTATAGGACACTAAAACAAGATACCACAAAACACACACCATTTGATTTAACTTACGGAAAAACGGCAACGTTACCAATTAGTTTCACAGTGGAAACATACTCAGCACAACCAATTGATGAAAACAATTTCCAAGAAATGCTTCAACAAAGAGCCTACACTCTGCTTAGCACATTGAAAAGAAAACAATGAATAGCAGCCACCCATATTGAACACTCCCAAGCTCAACAAAAAAAATGGCATAATGACAAATTGCCTTCAGTTACTAATAAATTTAAAATTGGAACCAAAGTTCTCTTACACAGAACTAAAGCAAAAAACAATGGAGTGGAAAATTTGAAAATAAATGGGATAGACTATTCTTTATCCATAAAGTTTTAGGCAACAGATCATACAAGCTAAGACTTGATGACAAAATTCTAGCAAAAGTTGCACATAGAGATCATTTGAAACACTATAATTCCAGAAACAATTATGAGCCATTAATTTCACAAATTGGTACACATTCTTTTTTAATCAATCCCGAAGACATTCTCTGAAATTTAGAACCAATAGTTGTCATTGAACAGTCTCCCAACTTGAACACTTAATTTAAATTTATTATTATAGTTATCTTCTTATAATTTAGAAACAATCTCACAAAAACAAAACAAAAATAACATAAAAACCCATGCACCAAAAATAATTTTCTTTTATTTCAAATTGCTTATAATGACTATTCCTCAAAACATTCAACAATTATCTCAAGAACTAATGTTAGCTTTAAAAACAATACACAAATTATCCATTATTGTTACTGAAAACCACATTAATTATACCCAAACAAAAGTAGTTACAAATTTAGCCCCAAATTCACGAAAATATCACCCATATAAAAAGAACACAAGAAGTTATACTGGAATTCACCTGCCAAAACTTTTAAAGCTTGCTTTAAGAGAAAATCTAATGCTCACTCCAATTAGTATTCCACCAAATGCTACAAGTCAACAAAGACTTCAACTGTGTCTCAATGAGGAAAACACTGAATATCCTCCAATCTATAGATATTTTCACATTGGAAAAACACTCTACAAATGAAAACTGGAACTTACAACAGCAAACCTCACAAAAGAAGCTATTCAAAAACAACTCCACAACGAATTCAAGACAACAGCTGGATTAACAAACAGTCGCTACAGGCTCAGAGCTGCTCTTAGACTTTATGACCTATTCTACACCTGTGAAAACGTACTACAAAACCCAATTTTTCAACCTTTGAAGATTCAATACATTGGAAAGCTCACAGAACTGAAATTTCAACAATTTTCAGACCAAATTTCTTCAATAATTTTGGATTATTATCTGGAAATAACAAACAGTACTTGGATTTCGATAGAGCTCAGTCTTGAAGAGGAGGTTATGTTATCAGACAAAATTAGAGATATTATTTAGCATGAAACTATCTTATAATTCTTATCAGTAATTAGCATATATTATCATTTCAAATTACCATTCATTACATTAGCAAAAATGTCCGAAATTATCATTTAATTAATAACCCAAATTGTACACAACACAAATGTAACCTAATTGCGATGATCAATCATGCAATACCCTGAACTATGTAACATTCAAAAATTTGCCGAAATTTATAGAAATTTGCCGAAATAATTGATAGTTCACCAAAATATCTAATAGTTTACAGAAATAACTTGTAGTTTGCCAAAATATATCTTTAGTTCAGCAAAATTGTAGAAAATAGCAAAGTTCAAGTTCATAGAATAATGTTATGACAAGTTGTATAAAAAAAAAGTTTCTCTCTTCGAGAAAATGTATCTTACTTTAGATTTATCACTTAGAACCATTTCTACACACACAAAAGAAATAAATATCAAATAATTTAAAAAACCAAATTCTTTAATTATTACACTTGGAAAATCCCCAAAACTCAACTAACATTTTGAAATTAATTAGCTACCAATTTCAATAAACTGTTAGTGATTCCAGGCCTGGATCAAAAACGTTTCTCTTTATAAAATTCTATTTCTTTTATATTTCTTTTATATTTCTTTTTTTTTCTTATTACAATCATTAGGGTAGTCTACAGACGAGATTCCTGTAGAAGAGTTGACTTTCACAGCAAAGTAACTACACATATTTTTAGTAAGCTTCCAGACGAGCAATTCCTGGGAAAGAGTTGATGTTTACTACAACATAACTACATAAAGTAACTGGCAAAAAATTGGTCATTCTACTTATAAGCCCAGCAGTTCAAATTATAGAAGATAATTTGAAGATAAAATTCAGTTACTGGAGGTTCAACTACTTCCTGGAAACATGAATTCACAACAAAATTAACATTAACAACATTCGAGAAAAGAGACCAAAAACCTCCAGTAACACCATCTAAAAAAACTTATTAAACTTAATACTACACATAATATCTAAAAATATATTATTATTAATATAATCTAAAGAGGCATATTGGTTAAATTATTGAGCAGACAAAATATTAAGGATTATGTGCTTTTTTGTCCATCCTTTCATAATACTGTTAATTGTGAACTTAATTTTATTAGACACCAAAATTAAATTATTATCTACTATCAGATGGTTAAGAACCACTTTCTGAAATGATCACTTTAAAACATTTTTAATTATTCAGTTTTTATCAAAGCAAAAATTTTCTATGTATTTGTTAATTGTTTTTCTAATTAAAACATTCTTGGCAATTCTAGATTCATAATACTTGGACTTATAATACTTCTTCCAGATCTTTAACAAGTGATATTAAATTATCCCCAAACTCTTATTATTATTAATCATAATGCATAACTTAAAAGCCTTTTCATTATTAATAGTAGATTATGTATTAATAAAATAATTAGCATCAGAATCTTGAATCAAACTCAAACTCTTTGCCAATTTGGCCACCAATAATTCAAGTTAAAAGAATCTTAACAATTGCTTATTTTTTGAACATTTAAACTCACTAAACCAAAATTTAGAAAACACTTTATCAGCAGAACCAACCACCATATTTTTTAAAATCTCTTATATAGTGTTCAAATCTTTATCATTCCTCATACTATTAAAATTAGCCAATTTTTTCAAGAATTTGCCCAATAAACACACTCTAAAACATGATCATTTATTAGTATTAGCATTCTTAATCTTAAACTTCCATTTATTTCTATTAGTCTATTTACAATTGCTGTTGAGATAAGTATCTAAAAGACCACTCAGACCAACTAAGACCAAAACAGCTTTGTAATCTGTATTAAAGAAATCAGAAACAAAATTAATTATATGACCAATTATTACAGACAACAAACTTTTATTTATAAAAATATAATTAATGATCTTCTCAGCACTTTTTAAATTGCTCCAAATAGAAGCTTTAACCAGTAAATGTTTATTAAAAAAATTAATCAAACTCAAATTCAAGCAAAACTTAAAACTTACATTTTTTTTAGATCTATTTTTATTGAAATCTCCACTTAAAACTGCAAAAGTACTAGAGTTAACAGTTTTAGCAATAAAAAAGTTGACTTCTAAAGCCTGACCAAACCTAGTCTTAGCAAAAGCACTAGCATATAAATTCAAAATTGCAATCAAAAGCTTGTCTTTAAAGAGAAGCTAAACTAAAACAAAATAATCAAAGATTTCCTCAATCTTAAAAACATGATATGCAAGAGAATTGTTCATAATAATTGTCACTTCAGCACTAAAAAACCCTTTGTTTAAGCCAGACAAAAAAATTTTTATCTCATTAAACTTGTTCATAATCCATGGTCTAATATCAGATCTTAACTTTATTTTTGTAATATTTGAAATTATGTTTTCTGATTCTTTATGTTAACAAACAATGTCTTTCTGTTTGGCAGAAATGTTAAGATCCTAAACATTGTACATAGCAAACTTTTAAACCAAATCAGTTATTGAGATAAAAAGTTCTTAAAAAAAACCAAGCCAATACACAATTAATCTAACTTTGTCAGAACTGAACCAACAAAAACCTTAAGAGCCATCAATTTTGACTCCAAACAGCCCACTTTGGTAGTCAAAACTTTTAAATTACTCAAACCCAAAGCTGAAACATCAGAAAAAACAAGAGAAAAAAATAAAAACATCAACTTAGGACCATTCAAAATCATATTCAAACCCAAATCCAAATCAGCAGTCATTAGGGTAACCAAGTTATAAGAAAAAAGAAGAGGAGCCAAAGGCACCAATTTTATGTTGCTGAGTTTGTGTATTATGTTAGAAACCTGATTAGTTAAGAGCTTAAAAAACATTTTAAAGAGGCCAAACAAACATCTAAGGATAAGTTATCAGTTAAAATAGGAGAAAAATTATCACTCAAACTCAAGGCACCAGAAAGAAGAGAACCAGAACCAACAAACAAACCATAAAAAGAAAATGTCATCAAAATTACTTAAACTCATGACTTGTCATTAAAGACAGCAGAATAGAAGATAAAAACATTCCTTTTAGCATATAATTTTGCCAATTAAAAGTGATTTGCATCAAAAACAGCCTTTTTAAATATTTTTAAAAGTATAAAAATAGATGTATCTAATGTATTATACTCTAAAACTAAGTGGCCAAATCTTTCATACTTTTTACACCAAACCAAATTTATTCTTACTCAAAAAAGTTTTATATCACCCAAAATTGGCTCTGTGTGAAAGATAGATTCAAGATTTTTTTTCAATTTGAAACCAACTATAGTACAGCAAACTCAGTTGCCAGTATCAAGCAAGTAATTAATAATGTATGTTTTTCTACCAGTTCTATTCAAAAGAGTCCTAAAATCATAAGCCATTGTTTCTACTAACAAAATAAACAAAAGCACTTTAAACCAATCTCTTGAAATCCAAATATTACAATCTTTCACAGCTTTTGCAACATGCACTAAATTTTTTTTGATTAGAAATAATCATCTAGTTACTAGCTAATTAGTCTGATTTGATTTGGTAAATTTTACCATAGCTTTTTGCTACAGCCCAATAAGTTGCAATTAGATTGACACTACTTGACCAAATTCAAACAGAGCTACAATGATTATTTTCTTCAGTATATCTATAAGAATTTTTTTAATTACTATGATCCAATTTGAATAAATTTTTTGTCTTTTGAGATTGCTGTTTATGGCAATCTTTTTTTTTCTGACCAATGATACAGCCTTCTTTATGCTTTGTTTTAAAGTAAAAGTAAATCAAATAATCTCTTCAAACTTTAAGGAAGTAATGGCCCTCTCAAAATTATTAACAATTAAAAAAATTCTCCTAATTTTCTGAGTGTTTATCATTACAAATTTGTCTTCTATTGCTGAAAAATTGATATCCAAAGCAAACAACTTTTTAATAGTAACTTTTATCTAAGTTTTAGCAATTTTAGGGTTGATTTATTTTCTATCTAAAGAGATTAGGAGGTGAGAAGAGAGAAAAACCTTATCATTATTATCCATATCAAAGTTAAGAAAACCAAAAACAGCATTAGTATTGATATGTTTTGCTTTAGGAGTGGTAATAGCCAAGCTTAGAAAAAATCTATTAAGAATACCAGACATGTCAACTCTCTTATTATCTTCAGACAAATTATCCACATTAGAATACACATTATTATCAGACTTAGATTTGATCAAAAAAACATTTTTCTTATTATCAAAGTATTTGATATTCCCAATGTTACCAGTAGAATTTTAGTTATTAATTAGCACGAAATTACCCTTATAATTCCTATTATTAATTAGCATATATTATTATTATTTCAATTATCACTTATTATTTAACCAAATTATCAAATATCATTACTCAATCAATAATCCGATTTGTACTCTAGAAATTAAGATGATCAAATTACACAATACCCTGAACCATTTAACATAGTCAAAATTTGCCGAAATTAATGAAAAATCGCCGAAATAATCAATAGTTCAGTGAAATAACTTGTAAATTTGCCGAAATATATCTTTAGTTCACCCAAATTGTAGCAAAGAGAAAAGTGCAAGTTCAAAGACTAGTATTACAACAAGTTGTATAAAAAAAGAGCTTCTCTCTTCAAGAAAATGTATTTTCTTATATCTTCCCATAGTATCTTATCATAGCATTCTACTTTAAATATCTTAATTAAAACAAATCATCTTTTACATATTCAAATAAAAATTAAATATTCAAAAACTAAATTCTTAAATTATTACACTTGAAATTCCCTCAACACAACTAACGTTTTGAAATTGATTAGCTACCAATTTCAATAAACTGTTAGTGACTCCAGGCCTGGATAAAAAACGTTTTCTTTGATAAAATTCTATTTCTTTTACATTTCTTTTATTTTCTTTTCTTTTTTTATCATAATTATTGGGGTAGTCTACAGACGAAATTCCTGTAGAAGAGTTGACTTTCACAGCAAAGTAACTACACATTTTTAGTAAGCTTCCAAACAAGCAATTCCTGGGAAAGAGTTAACGTTTACTACAATGTAATTACATAAAGTAACTGGCAAGGAATTGGCCATTCCACTTATAAGCCCAGCAGTTCAAATTATAGGAGATAATTTGAAGATAAATTCAGTTACTAGAGGTCCAACTACTTCCTGAGAACGTGAATTAACAGCAAATTAACATTAATAATATTTAAAAAAAGAGACCAAAAACTTCTAATAACACCAAGAACAATCTTCTTTTTCTGTAAAAAAAAACCACCAGCAAGACCATAAAAGACACTTTTGAGGGCTTTTTTTTTTGATATGTTGCCACTTAAAACAGCTTTTAACTTCATAAAAAAAGAATTATTAGGTAAAAAAATATTAAAAAAAACAAAAAACTTATTTTTCAGAAATGTGCTTTTTGAAGAATTTTGGATAAAGAAAAGAAAAAAGTTTTTTTTAATTGTAAATATTTTATAGTAATAATATTATATTTTTTGTTAATTTCTAAAAATTTTTTAGTAATTTACTTAAAATATTGTTTTTTTATATTTTAAACAACTTAATTAATTTTAATAAATTTTATAAATATTTTATTAATATATATTCAAAATAATAATAAATATTAAAATTTTAATGCAAATTTTTTTATAAGTAATAAAAATAATAAAACTATAATTAAAGTATTATAAATTATCAAAAAAATAGTTATAATAAATTTTTTTTATAAACAAAATTTAATTACTATCTAATATAATACAACTATTTAAAATTCTAAATTAAATATAATTTATGTACTTATTATATATAATTAGTTATTTAATTAATTAAAACAATACTATAAAACTATTTTAATAAATATATTAATAATTATATTAAAAAAATATATATACTAATTTTTAATCTAAAACTAATAATATGTTTTTAATAACTTTTAATAAATATAAATTATTACTTTTAAAAAATTTGAAATATTAATACATATTATATTATTATTATTTAATAATTTTTTTTTATTTTATCATTATTTATAACTTTAAATTAAATAATTATATATAATCTTTATAACTAATTTTTATATAAAATTAATCAGTTTTAATATAATAGTCTTAATATTATTAAAAACTGGTTTAATTTTTATTTATCAGTTTTTATAAATAAACTTTTTATATAAAATTAAATATAAGCTAATATTAAAAAAACTTTAAATTAATAACTAAAACATTATTAAAAATACCAAATTAATACTAATTAAAAACTTTTAAAAGAAAGATTATTTGTTTAATAACTCTTAATAAATAAACAAATTTAAGCTATAAATAAAAATACAGTCTAAAAATTTTACTTTTCTATATTGTATACATAATATGTTTGAATATTTACTATTATACAATTGTTTTTTGATAGTAGCTGGTAATTTTTTATATAAAGCTTTTATTAAATATATGCATAAATCAATAAAAAATTTATTTATAAAACCAATAGCTATATAAAAATTAGAATATTAAATTAAAATAATAAGATATCAATTAATATATCCAATAGATAAAAAATTCATAATCTTAAAACTTAAATCAATTTTTTACAAAAAGTGCTTAATTATATTATTTGTAAATTTAATAAAATAATAATATTAGTAAAAACTATCTAATTAGTTATTATTAAAAATTTTTTTTTAATATTTGCTAGAAAAATAAACTCTAAAACATAATTAAATTAATTAATACATTAGTTTATTTATTGTTTAAGATATTAAAATAGCTTTTAACTTTTACTTATTTAACAAAAATATTTTTAAATTAAATTAAGTTTAAATATAATAATATTTAATTTAACAAAAATCAGGACTTTTTAATATTAATTTAATATTGTTACAATTAAAAATTATAATTTTTATTAATTATCATATATATTAATTACTGATGTTATATAATTAGTTACTTTATTTTTAGAAAATAATTATATAAATAATATATTTTTTAACTTTAAAAAAACATGTTTAATATATAAAACATATATTGATAAAAATAATTAAAATCATTTTTAAATATTTAATTTTTTTTAATTTACTTATTTTTCTTCTTAAGTTTTTTTAAGTATTTAAATATTTTTGTAATAAAAGATTATTTATTAGTATTTATTTGTAATTATTATTTTTAAAAATTATTTAATAAAAATTATTAAAAAATATAATTGATACCTAATATTAAAGTTTAAAAATATTAATATAAGATATAAAATTATATTAATGTATTATTTTTTATTAATAATATAAACTATTCTTCTATTTCCAAATTTTTTTATTACTATTATTATTTTTTTTATTTATTTAACAAGTAAAGTCCAAATATTATCTAGTATAATACATTAAATAATCAATCTAAATTAGGTGTAAATCATGTATTTTCTATATATAACCAGTCATTTAAGCTAATTAAAACAATACTAAACACCTATATAAACTAAAACTGGATTTTCAATATCTGAAAAAAATAAACAAGATTTACATAATTCAAAACTAGCACCAAATGTCTCAGCAATACCAAGCAATTTGACCATATTAGCAAAAAACATCAAAAACACTCCAAAAACTAAAATCAGAGCTAAACTATTACATAATACCAGTCTATTTTTTTTCATAAAAGTATAATGCTTAGTACAGACCAACCAAATCTTATTTCTAAAAGCAAGACAAAAATTACTCACAAAGTTCACAATCTTCTAATTTGTAATCTTAGAACTTTCAAAGACAGATACAGTTTCTTAAAGCCAATTTTTAAAGACAAAACTCTTACAAAAAACTATACATATTGCAATATTCAAAACACAGAAGAACAACAATTAAGACATACATGAAAAGAACCAAAAAAGACCAGAAATTACACTCCAAGCAGTTGCATGGGCATTTAACAATTGATAATGAGCAGAAACATTAATTACACAAGAAAAAACATAATCTAAAATCTCAATATTATCACAATACAAACACAATACACTGGGATAACACTTGTTATATAGGTGCTTTTGAACAGCAACTGGTAGTCAATAATGCAAAGCTTTCATAAAATATGTGTGGGCACTAGTAATAGGCTTACTAGTAAAATTAACAGCCATATGTGAATTAGAATACCATACCAAAGATGAGCTAAGCCAATCAATGTCTGATAATAAACTATTATCTAAAACTTTAAAACCAGAACCAACTTTTCAATGCACATAATAAATAGACCAAAAGACTTTATGAATAAAATATTTAGAATTATTAAAAATAATACCACTCTTGGCCAACATGTAATGCTTTTTCAATTAGAAAAAAAAATACCAAGAAAAAAAAAAAACAGTGTCAGTAAAAGTATTAGTACATATATTATCTAAAACACCCAAATAATTCTTGACTTTGTGCCAGTTAATATTTAAATTCTTCTTTTAAACAATGTTTATAATGTTATTATAGGTGATTATTTGGAATTTCAAAGCAAATAACAAACTCATAACTTGGTGCTTAGAAGCTATTTATGATGATGGTGTTGGTATCTGAATGTTTGATTGTTCTGAAGGTTTTGGTGTCGAGTCTTTTGTATAATAGGCAGAAATTTAATAGTTGTTTTAGTAGCCTTTTAGAATTTCAATTTTGTCGAATTTTTTTCTCAGTGTGATGGTCAGTAATCTTTCTGGTAAGCTATTTTCAAATCTATGAGTGTTCTATCCTTGTTTCACAGGTCTTTTACCAGTCTTTATAATGTCTGTAATTCAGCACTTAATTTTTTAGTCAATTTAGTAAACAACAAAAAAATAACAAAAAATAAAAGAAAAATAAAGAAATAAGCCAAGACAATAAATGTTAGTATTCTGTCAATAGCCATAATCAAGAGCTATTGTTCCAGTGTGGTTAAGTATCAATTACTATCAACATAAAGTGTTGATAATGGAAAGTGGGTTTGAGATATTAAATAATTATTTATTTGTGATATGAAGGATTGCTCAGATCCAATCTAAACTGAGAGGTCTTTTTTTTTAACTAAAGAATTCTGTCTTTTCTACTTCTAGTACTACTGCTATATATACATATTTGAAATTCCTTAATTTTTCAATTCTTTACACCAGAAATTCTGGAATTTCTGGAATCCTGTAATTTCTTTTGGGAGGAATCTTAGAATTCTGGAATCCTGCAATTCCTTGTATGAGAATCCTGAAATTCCTGAAATCCTGCAATTCCTCTTGAGAGGAATCCTAGAATTTCACATTTACTATGGCTACTTCTGATTAGCTAATTTATATGCTAATATATTTTCTATATTTTATGAATAATATTATTTTCTTCTTTTAATATTGAGCTCTGTCGAAATTTCCCAAATCTCCTAACTCTAATTCTCTATTTTTGAGTATTTCTTGAACTTTTTTTTTGAGAATTACTTGTGTTATCTTATTCTGTAATTCTTCAAATTGGGTGTTAGTTATTTTCCCCATTTGGTTAACTGTAATAAAATCTATTTTTAGATTAAGTAAAATTTCTGATCTGTCTTGAAATCCAGTTTGTAGCCAATAGATAGTTCTTGCTTGTGTTGTCAAATTGTTCTTTTCCACAAATTGTTCTAGTTGTTGCAGTATAGCTGTGTTAAATAATTGTTTTGTTTTATCTATATATAAGTTTTGAATATTCAAGTATCATCTCAAGTGGAAGTAACAAAAATTTCTTGGAAATTGTTGTATCCACTAATCCCAAGTTTTTAATGTTTTCTGTATTTTTCTATTTTTTATCTTGTGGTTTTTTTTTGATATTTGTATATTTGATAGTCTGTTAACTGATTGTGATTTCCATCTCTTGTTGTTGGATCAATTGGAAAAGTTGTTGTGTTAGTAAATGAATGTTCTCAGTAATCTCCATTTTTTTGCTGTCTTTTTGTCACATATACTGTGTCTTTATATACTCTTTTGGTTGTTCAATTTTATGTGTTTGGTTCAATGATTATAATTGGTTCTAAATCTTATAGAATCTCATCTGGTTTAACTAGTATTCTCTGTACTCTTAGTTGTGGAATATTACTGATAGATAATGATACTATATGGTAATATTGTTTCAGTTGATTACCATATGCTGCTTTGGTTAAAATTTTGTTGTTCAACCTTAATTTATAAGCTCTATTTCTAAGAATTTCTTTTAAGTAAAATTGTCTGTCCCATTTGGGGTCAAATTTTCTACTCTATTGTTTTTCTGCTTTGGTACAATGTAGAAGTACTTTGTCTTCAATCTTGAATTCAACTGGTTTCTCTGATAGTTGGTTATCATGTCTTTCTTTTTGCTTTTCTTGTGACTTTTGGATATTATCAGCTGCTTTTTGTTGTCTGTTTTCTAGTGTTTCTATTAGGTCATACGTTTTTCTCAACAATGTTCTTTGGAAATTTTCTTCTGTTATTGGTTTTTTTGGATATGTTCATACTTTTATCTCTACTAGTAGTGTTGCTGTCTTATCATATACTAATTCAAATGGTGTTGTTTGTGTAGTATCTTGCTTTATTGTTCAGTAAGCAAATAATACTGATGATATGAACAAATCCCATTTATTTTGATTTTTTTGGCTGATTTTGGCAATTGCTTCCCACAATGTTCTATTGAATCTTTCAACTAATCTATTGGTTTGTAGATAGTATGATGATAACAATGGTCTTTTAATTCCAAATCTTTGACTTAATTCTTCTAATGTTCTATTCACAAAATGAGTTCTTTGATTTGATAATAGTTCTTTTGAATATTTGTGTTAACAGATTAAGTCTTGATAAAAGAATTTAGCAACAGATTCTGCATCTGCTCTTTGAATGGCTTTTGCTTCTGGCCATTTAGTGAGATAGTCCATGGCTATCACAATATATTTGTTGCCTTTACTGGTAATTGTTAATGGTCTGACTAAGTCAATTCCGATATGATTGAATGGTTGTTTCACTTTGATTCATCTTAATGATTTACTGGGTCTTGTTCCTCCTTTTTTCTGACAAGCATTACAATTTTGAACATATTAGATAATATCTGGATACATTAATAGCCAATAATATCTTTTTCTAGTTCTTTCCATGGTTGTTTCTTTATAAAAATGTTCTGCTGTTGGATTTGAGTGCATATTGAACAGTATTGTTTCTTTTTCTGGTTCTGTAATCACTCTGGTTGGTTGGTCTAAATTTTTTTGGTTTTTTTGGGAAAATATATTTTGATGATTGATAAAATATTTTGATTGCTGTTTTATGTTGTTTTGTTCTTTTTGAAATAATTTCTCCTTAAACAATTGGGTATTTATATAATGCTGAAGTTGTTGGTATTTTTGTGTATTTATCTTTTTGTTATATTTTTTGGGTTGAAATGTTTTTAGATTTGTCTTATTCGTGACAAACTGTCAGCATTTCTATTGTCTTTTCCCTTTTTATAATGTACTATAAATTTATATGGTGATAGTGCTATTTTCTATCTTGCATAACAATCATCTCCAAATTCTTGCTTCTGGATTGAAGTCAACCCTTTGTGATTAGTATATATATTAAACTTTTGGCTTAAGTATTTTTTCCATTTGGTGACAGCCCAATAGATTGCTAAATGCTCTAGTGCTGAAGTTTCATAGTTTTTTTTAGCTGAACTTAAGCTTCTACTGGCATAAACTACTGGATGTTTTCTTCTATCTGGTTCTTTCTGTAATAGTACGGTTTCTAATGTTTGGCCTAATGCATTAGTGGTGATGATGAATGGTTTGCTGTAATCTAGATACATTAACACTAGAGCTTGAATAAGCTTTTGTCTTGGTGTGTCAAATGCTTTTTGTTGAGCTCCTGTCCATTCATACTTGACATTCTTAGTTTGTAGATGATGAAATGGCTGAGCCAGTTTAGAAAAGTCCTTAATAAAATGACAATAATAGCCTATAAATCCCAAAAATACTCTTAGTTCTGTCAGATTAGTTAGTACTAGAAAGTTCTTTACTATTGCAATCTTATCTGGATCCGTTTTTATACCATTTTTGCTTATAATATGTCCCAAAAACTTGAGTTCAGTTTTTTCAAAAAAACACTTAGTTGCATTTAGTTTCAATCTGGCTCTTCTGAGTCTTTCAAATACTTGTTGGAAATGATGCAGATAATCATCAAATGTTTTTGAGAACACATTAGTGTTATTCAAGTATATGACTACTGATTTCCATAGTAGCCTGGTATAGACAATTTCTATAAGCCATTGAAATGTTGCTGGAGCATTCATTAAGCCAAATAGCATTACTTCAAATTCAAAATTCTTTTTTCGTGTTGTAAAAACCATTTTCTCTTTATTTTCTAGCTTTATGGCTACTTGCCAATAACCACTGTCTAAGTTCAATGTTGAAAACAATTTTTTTCCTCCAAAAGTGTCAAACAGCTCTTGAATTTTTGGAGTTGGGTAGCTGTCTCCTTTTGTCACTCCATTCAGTTTCTGGTAGTCTACACAAAAACGGATTTTTCTATTTTTCTTATAGACCAGTACCACTGGTGATAACCATAGGTTCATTGATGACTGAATTAGCCCATTGTCTAACATCCAATTGATTTCTTGATGAATAATCTCATGGCTGGCTGGTGGTACTCAATATGCTTTTTGTTTAATTGGCATTGTATCTCCAGTCTTGATCTGATGCTGAATTATGTTGGTTCTGCCAAATTTGTTTTTACTGGCAAAGATGTCATTGAATTTGTTGAGTAACATTTTTAGTTGCATCTGTTGGAGTGGGTCTAAATTTCTTATGTTCATCTGTTCCAATTGTTCTGGTTGGAGCAGATAACTTTTGCTTCATCTGTAAATAGTTTGTAATGTGATGTCCACATATTCACAAAGCTGTGGAAAATCTGGAATGTAGTTTGGTGGTTGATTTTCAACTTCAGTGGTTAAATATCTAATAATGGTTTTCTTTGGTATTTTGATGACCTTTCCAGTTGTGTTGTAGATGGGAATTTTGATGTTTTTGGGGCTTTTAGCTAATATGTAGAGATTAGTGAGTCCAATCTCTCCTAATTTGCAAATGATGGCTTCTGCTTTAAACAACTGAGTTTGATCTTTTACTTCCCTTTTTATGGCTAACATATACTGGTCATATAGTGAAATAAAAATTAATTGATGGGTTAAGATAATTTCTTCTTTGTCAACAATTTCTTCCTCTGTTATATTGACTGGTATATCTATCTTACCTGTTGCTCCGAATCTCTATAATCCTTTAGCTGTGATACCTAGTTCTTTTTTTTTTCTCACTGAAACTAATTGAGCTATTTTTACCAAAAGTAAGAATATTGCCTGTGCTATCTTTTTATTTGGCTTTATAATATAGGCTTTTTTTGAATTATTTTGTAGCATGACAATGATATTTTCTATGTATTCTATATCAATTATTTCTCTTCTAATGTTGATTTTTTTTTCACTAAATTACTCCTAGATGCTAATTGAATCATGGTTGTTGTTAGAATTTCCAGAGCTATTTTGAAATCAATATATGTGCACAAATTTGGTTCCAATTTGATGGCTTTTTTTCCCAAATATCTCAGATCAAACCCTGCATCAATATTATGCACACATTCTGGCATAATACCTTTATTATTGTCACTATACTATTTGAGTTCCTGCTTCTTAAAAAGATCAAGAAGTGTGATGTATATTCTGGGGTTTAAATCAGAGTCTGAATCATTGATATTTTTGTTGCTATATTGAGCAGAGCTAAAACTGGTGTTTTTATTGTCAACATTGTTGGAGTTTGAATTGGAATTGAAAACTGATTCTGATTCTGATGTGCAGCTGCTGATTGGTTCTTCTTCTGGAATCATGTAGATTATGTATGATGGTAAATTATAAATGAGATCACACTCATTACAATACTGGAAGTCACAAAGAATTAAGCAATGTTAACATAATTGAGTATTTAACTGCTCTAAATGCTGCTCTTGTTCTTTCCTAGTAGATGCTAATTGCTGATAATATTCATGAAATTCTTTTGAGTTATCCTCAATATTACCAAAGACATCAAAAGTTTGGATGTATTCAGATTTAGAAAAAAATAGAGAGTTGTTTTTGATTTCCAGTAGTTCACTGGTTGTCGCATCCTCTACTTTCACACTCGTCATTCTCCAGAGTTCATCTTCATTATGGGAATATCTTTCTAATTGTCACAATGCTTGTTTCCAGGCGTCATCAATTGGTGTTCCCTTGTGTACCCAGTTGTTAATTAGAATCATATACTGGCACATCTCATCGCATATTCCTTTGCATCCAGAAATGTCATTCCATATTTTTTCATTAGGCAAAATAGTTCCACATGCGAGACATAGTTTATTGTCCCATTTTCTTTGCTGTTTTAATTGTCCAAAGTGTTCTATGATGTATGGACAACAGTAAAATTTGGTTGCCATTTGATGTTTCTTATTATCGTCATAACATGTGCCTATTGATAACAATTTTTTGCTGCAATCAATGCATATAAGTTTTGGCCGACAGTAGGTAGATTATTGTGGTATAGTGTAGGTGTAGTAATTATAAAAGGAGCTGGTAGGTATTGTTTCTTTTTCCTTGTCAGTCTTTTCTCATTCCCAGTTTGCTAATTCATCTTGATTATTATTAGTTTCCTAGACTTAGTCAGCATTCCAAGTAAGTTCTTCTTTTTCCTTTTTTTTTCTCTTATTATTGTCTTACAAAAATATTGGTAGTAGCTCATTGTGGTTTTTGTCAGCCCAAGAATACTTGATAGGCTTCCCAAATAGGTTTCTTCGAATTTGATAAGTGGAGCTGATGGCATAGTAATGGATTTGAAGTGGCCACACATGGCTAGTACACATGTGTATTATCTATTCTGGCTAAGCTGGAGCTCTTAGATGTTCTAGTAAAGTGTCATGTTGATTTTAAACAGCCAATCATTGTCCATGAGTGTTTGATATTGAGTGGCTTCCATGACTAATACCTTGATTGGTACAGTAATGCTATTGATTTCTATTGGCAAGTTATCTATTTCACCAATTGGAGTCTTGGTGGTTTTATTAGCTGTAATTATCCTTGCACTGGCAGTTCAATCAACTCAGCAACCTAATTGGTCCATGAGCTGTCTTGTGATGATGCTGCCAGCTGATCTACTATCTAGGATCAATTTAATAAGATGACCATCAACTTTGGTGTCAGTGTACATCGTGGGAATTGGTTTTTTTTTGAGTGCAGCTCTACTGAACAAGGGTGTAGATGTCAGTTCTTCAAGTTTGAATGGGAAGATAGCTGTGAGTAACTTGTTGTTAATGACAGTTGTTGGTGAAATATTGCTGGTAAGTGGCTGTTTCTGGTTGGATTCCAGGTGGTTGGATGTAGTGTCTTTTGGGGTGACTAGGAGACTTAAATAGTTCTAAGAATTCAGGTTTTGGGTGTACTTGGTGCCCAAATTCTATTGTCGCAATTCTGATGGTTGTATAGAGAAACTGAGGATTAGTTAATGAACTACTATTGATGATTTTCAGCTTTGCTGTATTAGTTTTGGCCTTTGGGTTCCATTTTAAGATAAGTTTTGGGAGTGTTTGGATTTGTTGGGGCTGATAAATTACCTAAGATTATGGCTGATAAATGGGTTAGGGCTGTGGTTAATAAATGACAAGTGTTGTTGGTTGATAAATTGATGATTAATAAATTTGCTGCTGTGTCATAAGTACGTAATTTGGTTAATATTATTCTGGTGATTAATTACTGACATAATTCTGAGTTTGTAATCGGCGATTGAAGTTTCAATACTGATTAGCTGATCTCTGGTCACTTATCTTTCTTTGACATTTAAATTGTAAATGTTTTTGTTTATCACAATAATAGTATGCACATGTTTCCTGTAGCCACTGTTGATTGGTCGAGGATGATTTTGGACACAACTGATTTTGGAAGCAATTTTTATTTCTTTAATTGTTGCATTATTGTGGGGGTTGATAAATTGCTTAATTGGTGTTAGCTAAGTACTGCTCTAATTTCTGATTAATTGATTTGCTAAATTGTTTTAATTTGGAATCCAATTCAGATGATCTGTTCATTACTAAATTTACTGCTTAAGTGTGATTGGCTTCTAATTCAGCTGCTTCAAAGTCTCTTGCATTTGTAACTGCAGCTTGAAGATCTGTTGAATGCATTGAGCATACATACTGAAAAATGCTACTGCATAGATCTTAAATGAATTGATTTAGAATTTAGGGTGCTGTAAAATAATCAGCCTGGATTGCCTAAATTTGGTGCAGATTTCTGTGAAAGTGTCCTAAGTAAGTAGTGACTGCTTCATTTTCTCCTTGCTTAATGATGGTAAAAGTGTTTGCCAATCAGTTGATGCTATTATTATTACTGAAATATTGTAGGAATGTCTGCTGTTATTAGAGGTTTTTGGTCTTTTTTCTTGAATGTTGTTACTGTTTGTCTGTTGTTAATTTCACGTTTTCTGGAAGCAGTTAAATCTCCAATAACTAAATTTATCTTTAAATTATCTCCTATAATTTGAACTGCTGGACTTATAAGTGAAATGGCCAATTCCGTGCCAGTTACTTTGTGTAATTACATTGTAGTAAACATCAACTCTTTCCCAGGAATTGCTTATCTAAAAGCTCACTAAAATTGTACTTTGCTGTGAAAGTCAACTCTTTTATAGAAATCTTATCTGTAGGCTACCCTAATAATTGTAAATAAAAAAATAAAAGAAAAATAAAAGAAATGTAAAAAAAATAGAATTCTGTCAAGAGAAACGTTTTCTATCCAGACCTGGAGTCACTAACAGTTTATTGATATTGGTAGCTAATCAATTTCAAAACGTTAGTTGTGTTGAGAGAATTTCAAGTGTAATAATTTAAAAATTTGGTTTTTGAATATTTAATTTTTATTTGAATGTGTAAAAGATGATTTGTTATAATTAAGATATCTAAAATAAAATACTATGCTATGATATAAGAAGATATATTTTTTTGAAGAGAAAAGCTTTTTTTTTATACAACTTGTTGTAGTACTAGTCTTTGAACTTGCACTTTTTTCTTTGCTTTAATTTTGGCAAACTAAAGATACATTTTGGTAAACTACAAGTTATTTCTACAAACTAATGATTATTTTGGCGAATTTTCATCAATTTCGGCGAATTTTAACTATATTAAATGGTTTAGGATATTGTGTAATTTGATCATCTTAATTTTTATAATACAAATCGGGTTATTAATTAAATAATAATATTTGATAATTTGATTAAATAATAAGTGATAATCGAAATAATAATAATATATGCTAATTAATAATAGGAATTATGAGAGTAATTTTATGCTAATTAATAGCTAAAATTCTACTGGTAACATAATCTTCTCCTCAAGACTGAACTTTATCAAAGTTTAAGCACTATTTGTAATGTCAAAATAGTAATCCAAGATAATTGAAGTGATTTGGTCTAAAAATTGTTGAAATTTTAGTTCTGTAAGCTTTCCAATGTATTGAATCTTTATTGGGTGAAGTATTAGATTTTGTAGGACGTTTTCACAAGTATTGAATAAATCATAGAGTCTAAATACTGCTCTAAGTTTGTAGCAAGTATTTGTTGGTTCAGCTGCTGTCTTGAATTTATTGTGAATTTGTTTTTGTATAGCTTCAGGAGTAATGTTGGTTGCTTCAAGTTCTAGTTTTCATTCATAGAGTGTTTTTCTAATATGAAAATATCTATAAATAAGAGTATGTTCATTGTTTTGTTCATTAAAAATAATAGAAGTTTTTGTTGGATTGTGGCATTTGGTAGAATGTCAATAGGAGCAAATAAAAAGTTTTCTTTTAGTGCTTGTTTCAAAAGTTTTGGTAATTGATTTCCAGAGTAATCTTTTGTTTTTTTTCTATAAGGATAATAATTTTGAAAATTATTTACTACTGGTGTTGTGGTTTTTTTTTAAGTGTAATTAATTTGATTTCCATTAATTATTATGAATAAATCAGGAAGTGTTTTTAAAGCTAATATTAATTTTTGAAATATTTGTTGAATATTTCAGAGAATAATCATGATAAAAGTGACTAATTAATAAAAAGAATAAAAAAAAATTATTTTTTGAATATGGGGTTTTTATTTGTTTTTGGGTTTGAATGTTTCTTGTAATTATTTACTATTTTTGTGTATTTTAAAGAGATTATTATAAAAATGTTAAATTAAGTATTCAAGTTTGGTTGTTGTTTTATTATAACTATTGGTTCTAAATTTCAGAGAATATTTTTAAGATTAATTAAAAAGAAATATGTACCAATTTGTGAAATTAAAGGTTTAGAATTGTTTCTGAAATGATAATGTTTCAATCAATTTCCATATACAACTTTTGCTAGTACTTTGTTATTAAGTCTTAACTTGTATGATCTATTGTCTAAAATTTAGTAGATATAAAATGGTTTATCCCATTTATGTTTAAATTTTTCACTTTATTGTTTTTTAGCCTTAGTTCTGTGTAAAAGAATTTTATTTCCAACTTTAAATTCGTTGACAACTGGTAACAGTTTATTGTCATGCCTTTCTTTTTGTTAAGCTTGAAAGTGTTCAATATGAGTGGCTGCTATTTGTTTTTTTCCTTCCAGTATACTAAAAAGAGTATAGGCCCTTTTTTGGAGTGTTTTTTAGAAGTTTTCTTCATTGATTGGTTGTACTGAATATGTTTTCACTGTGAAATTAATTGGTAATCTTGCTGTTTTTTTATTAATAAAATCAAATGATATGTGTTTTATAGTATCTTGTTTTAGTTTTCTGTATGTTAATAACACTGATAGAATAAAAATATCCCATTCCTGTTCAAAATCTGTTGAAACTTTGGCTAAAGATTCATATAATGTTTTGTTGAAACATTCTAAAGTCTATTTGTTTAGGGGTAATAAAGTGATAATAAAAGTCTTTTGACATTGAATTATTTACAAATTTTTTATATTAAGTTGTTTACAAAATGGGTTCCTTGATCAAATAAAAGTTCAATTAAGCATTTATGTCTACAAATAATGTCTTTATAAATAAAATTTGCTACTGATTTTGCATCTGTTCTTTAAATAACTTTAGCTTCAGACTATTTAGTGAAATAATTTATTACAACTGCAATATAATGATTTTCTTGGGTTGTAATAGATAATAGTCTGACTAAATCAATTCCAACTCTGTTAAAAAATTGTCCAACTTTGATTGAATTTAAAGGTTCTGTGGAGCAAGTTCTTTCTCTTTTTTAACAATTATTACAAGATTTTATATATTGTCAAATGTTTTTTTACATGTAGGATTAAAAATAATATTTAAAAGTTCTTTGAATTGTTTCATCTCTTCCCAAGTGTGCTGATAATAGATGAGTGTACATGTTGTATAAGATTGTTTTTTTTTCATTTTCCTGTACTAATCTGAGTGATTGGTTTAAATTTCTGCAATTTTTAAAATAGATTTTGTTGTAATGTATAAAATATTGTTTTGATTGATGTTGTAATCGGTTTTTTTCACTTGAAGACCAATTTTCTGGCATAGTAAAAGTTTCCAAATAGTTTTTAATGTTGTTGTAATTTTTGGAATCTATTGTTGTTTGGTTATTATTGTTGATGAGTTGATAAGTTGTGATAAGATTGCTGTTAGTGTTAATCTTGTTTCATTCTTGAAAGATTGTTAACATTAGTGTGTAGTTTTCCTGGTTTGTAGTGTACAATATATTTGTAGTTTGCTAGGAAGTTATTCTATTGAAACTGTTTGGCACTTTGTTCAGTTTTCTTTTTATTAAGCTATTTGAGACCAATATTGTCAGTTATAATATCAAATTTTTTTCTATTTTTCAAGTATTATTGAAAGTGTTTAAAAGCCCAAATGATTGCAGCAACTTCTAATTCAGTTGAGCCATACTTGAATTCTGTTGGTTTGAGTGTTTTACTAATATAAACAATAACTTGTTTCTGGCTATTTTGATCTAATTGTAATAAAATAGCACCAAATACTGTGTGAAGCATCAATGGCTAGTTGAAACCATTTGTTGAAGTTTGAATAAACAAAAACTGGGGCTGTTGTTAATTTTGTTTTGAGAGTTTCAAAGACTTTCTGCTGTTTTTTAGTTTATTAATATAACATGTTTTTGTTGATAAAATAATTAAGGAGTTTGGCAATTTCTGAGAATTTTTTTATGAATTTTCGATAATATAAGGCTAATTTCACAAATTTTTGTAACTCTGTAGTATTTTTGGAAGTTTGAAAGTTTTTGACAGCACTAATTGTTCTACAATTTGGTTTGACTCTATTTTTGTTAACTATGTGTTTAAAAAAAATTAAACTTGTTTTTCCAAAGTGATATTTCTCAATGTTCAATTTTAATCTTGTTTTCTATAATTATTGAAAAACTTTTTACAGATAGATAAGATGAACTTCAAAGCTTGGTAAGTACACATTAGTGTTATCCAGATAAACAACTACTAATTGCCATAAAAGTTTTTTGTAAACAACATTTATAAATTGCTAGAATGTTGTTGGTACATTGCAGAGTTCAAAAAACATAACATTGAACTTATAGTTTTTTTTTTGGATAGTAAAATGCTGTTTTGGGTCAATCTTTTGAGTCTATTTCGATTTGCCAGTATTCATTTTTTAAGTCTAAAGTTGAAAAGAACTTGGCTTTTCTTAGAGCATTTAGCATGTTATCAATTCTTGGAAAGGGGTAGGCATTTTTAATTGTTACACTGTTTAATTGATAATAGTCAACACAAAATTTGATTTTTCTATTTTTCTTTTTAATCAAAACTATTGGTAAGACCCATGGACTTCTTGATGGTTAAATCAATCTGTTATTGAACATTCTTTGGACCTCTTCTCTGATGAATTGGTGACTGGCAGGTGGTACTTAATAAGCTTGTTGTCATTTTGGTAAAGCATCTCTTGTGTGGATTTGATGTTAGACAATATCAGTTTTTCTAAGTCATTGTTGTTTTTTGTAAATATATTTGCAAATTAAACTATTAGCTGTTTCAGTTGTCTTTGTTGTTGGGGTTCTAAAAGACTCATGTTGATTCGAGAAAGTTTTTCTTTCAAAAGGTAGTAGCTTTCAATAGTAGAGATAATATTTGGATTGAAAAGTAAGATATGTCTTATAATTTCAATGAAATTAGAGACAGTTTAAGAGTTTTCATCTTGAAAGATATTGCTATATATAATTCTAATTTTTAATTTATTTAATAAGACAATAAAGTAATTGTTGGGATTGTAGAATATAACTCAAAATTTCTTCATTTCTTTAAGAATATAAACATTTGAAATTGAAATTTTATGTTTTAAACAGATTTGTTTATTAGATTCAAAGATTTGTTAAGTAATAGTGAGTTTTGAGCAAGTGTAAATTTCGTGATGTTCTCCAAAAAGTGAAATAATAATTCTCTGTTGTTAACTAATTATAAACCCAAAATGTTGATTAAGGATAGATAAATTGCTTGGACAATCTTTTCTGCATGTTCAATCCTAAATGGTTTGTCTGTTTTATTCTGTAACATGATGGTAATATCTTCAGTATATTCTGCATTTATAACTCCTCCTCTAACATTGATTTCTTTGCTTGCCAATGATGATTGAGAAGCAATTTGTACTATTGCTCCTGATAGTATTTTAAGAGCAATTTTGAAGTTGATTTTGGTTAAGGATTTTGGTTAGAGAACTAAAATATCTTTTCCTGAGTATTATAGATCATATTTAACATCTATATCGTGGGCTTTTTTTGGTTTTATTCTTTGTCTATTGTTGTTAAAGTATATGAGTTGTATAACAGACTGATTTTTAGTAAGATAGATTGGAGTTGTTGTAATTTCTTCTATTAGCCTAGATTCTTTAAACTCAATTTCTTCTTAGTCATTTTTGTTAAGTAAAAAGATGCTAAGAGCATAGCATTCTGAACACTATTTGTCATTACAAAGCATGATGTATTCTTCATACAATTGAATATTTATTTGCTTCAATCATTGAATTTGAGCTTTTTGGGTTAGATAAGTATGGCTTGTAATCTGGTGATATGTTTTTACTTCATCTTTATAGTTAAATTTAGGTAATTCTATTGTGTATTCAATATAATTAGCTTCTTTTATTTGGCAAACATCTTTTTGTGTGGCTTTATTGATTAAAGCCATTGCTAAATTAAAGATCATTTCAGCATTATAAAGGTAATGGTAGAGTTTGTTAAAAACACTGTTGTATGTTGCATTAAAAAGTGTTTTTCTTCTCACTTTTTCCGAGATTGATAGAGCATATTGACAAGTTTGATCACATACTCCTCTTTTTATTGCAACATTAATCCAGTTGCATTCTTCTGATAACATATCTTTATATGTAAGACAAGAAGTGTTGTCCTATTTTCCATTTTGTTTGGAATATCTAAATCATTTTTTATGGCATGTTTTACAGTAGTAATAGGTACAAGTTTCATATTTTTCTTCTGAGGAGATACATGCTCCCATTGATAAAAGTTTCTTGCTGCAATTTTTGCATTTAAGTAGGATATAAAATGGTTGTTTTCATAGTTTTGATGTAAAATATCTAACTATATTCTATCTTCTGGTTTCCTCAAAGAGTTCTTGTTCTGTTTTCTCAGCCCAATTGGATATTAATCCAAGAGCCATAAAGGTTTCAGTGATTGGTAGTTCTTTCTCTTTTTTAAATTCGAATACTGGGACTTTTTCAGATTTTTTATTAAAAATACTACAAATGGTAGGTACTTTGGTATATTGTTCTTAATACGAAATTTTCAATTCCTGAATTTCCCAATCTAAATTTGCATTGGTCTTGAGAAACCAATCATTTCCAACAAAAGCTTGGTATTGGAGTGCATTCATGACTAAAACTTTGACTGAAATAGTGATTTTATTAACTGTGAAAAAAAAGTTATCAATTTCTCCTACTGGGGTTTTTTTTATACTATCAGCTATAACAATTACTGTTTGGGCTGGTCTGTCAATATTTTGGTTGAGTTGTTGCATTAGTTGGTAGGTAATAATAATACTTTTAGCTAATCTACTGTCTAGAATTAAGCAGATTTGTTTTCCTTTCACTTTAGCTTCAGTATATATAGCAATAATTGTTTTTTGCTCATTGACAGCTATATTGCTAAACAAGAATGGTGATTCATTGGCTTCAAATTCAAATAGAAATATATCTGAAAAATTGGTATTTTGAGCAATTTGGACTAATGGAATAGTATTGTTGAAAGAGTTTAATTTTGGTACTGCAACTTTATTTTTAGAAAGTGCAGTTTGTTAAAAATCTGATTCTTTTGGCATTGTAAGATAACTGGATTGAGTGTGATAGTAATTGGGTCTTTACTAACCAGATTTTTAGAAAGTGCAGTTTGTTAAAAATCTGATTCTTTTGGCATTGTAAGATAACTGGATTGAGTGTGGTAGTAATTGGATCTTTACTGACCAGAATTTTGAGAAACCAACTAGTTGTTTAAGTTGATTCTGTTATTATTATTATGGAATTAATTTTGGGGTGTGAATTGGTTTTGTTAAATCAATCTTTGGACAGGTACTTAATATTGTTGTATAAGTGGCTGTTGATACTGTTGAATTGGTAAAGGTTGTTGATATTGTTGCTAAAAGAAGGTTAATAGTAACTGTTTTGCTGTTGGAATCTTGAGAAATAGTAGACTGGTAGTGAAGGCTGATAATGAAATTGCTATGTTGAAAAGTAACATTAATTACTCCTGTTTTGTTGGTTTCTTTGTAGCTTTTTGCAGTCTTGTTTCCAATGTCCTAGAATTCCACAATAATGACAACTTTGGTTTTAACTGTTTAATAATAATGGGTAGTTGGTTTGGTTTTGTTGTTGTGGTGGTTAATATTTTTGTGTTTGTTGTTGCTGTTATTGATAGTTTTCAACCTTTTTTGTAAGCTGATCAATTTTTTCTTCAGCTGCTGAGCTGGTTTTTTTAATAGCAAGATTCACAAGTTTGATATGGTTTGCTTCTTCTATTGTTATTTTATAGTTTTTTGCATGTTTAATGACTATTGCTAAGTGTTCTAGAGCAGGTGGGCAAATTTTTTTGATCAATTTGTCTTTTAATTCTGCTATAAACTGATCCAAAATCTGGGCATTGAAATAGTATTAATTGATTTCTAATTGTCAAATTTGTCTAAGAAGATTATTAAATCTTCCAAGATAGGTTATAACAGTTTTAGATGTTTCTTGTTTAATATTGTAAAAGTGATTTTGGAGAGTGATAAAAGTGTTGTTGTCAGTGAATTGTTATAAGAAAGCATTTTTGAATGCTTGCCAGTTTCCAAATGGTTCTTCTAAGTTTTCAAATCATTCTTCTATAATTTTTTAAAGAAGGTATGAAATTGCTTTGAACATTTTTGCTGTATTTTATTTATTTGCATTTTCTGCTTTTTGGACTTTGTTAAGCCATTTTTGAAAGCTGGTGTTACCAGACGAAATTAGAGATATCATTTAGCATGAAACTATCTTATAATTCCAATCATTAATTAGCATATATTATCGTTTCAAATTATCACTTATTACATTAGCAAAGAATGTCCGAAATTATCATTTAATTAATAACCCAAATTGTACACAACACAAATGTAACCTAATTGCGATGATCAATCATGCAATACCTCAAACTATGTAACATTCAAAAGTTTGCTGAAATTTATAGAAATTCGCCGAAATAATTGATAGTTCACCAAAATATCTAATAAGTTCGCAGAAATAACTTGTAGTTTGCCAAAATGTATCTTTAGTTCAGCAAAATTGTAGAAAATAGCAAAGTTCAAATTCATAGAATAGTGTTACGACAAGTTGTATAAAAGAAAAGCTTCTTTCTTTGAGAAAAAAATATCTTCCTTTAGATTTATCTCTTAAAACCGTTCTTATACACACAAAAAGAAATAAATATCAAATAATTCGAAAAACCAAATTCTTTAAATTATTGCACTTGGAAAAAAATTCAAAAACCAACTAACATTTCGAAATTGATTAGCTACCAATTTCAGTAAGATGTTAGTGACTCCAGGCCTGGATAGAAAACGTTTCTCTTGACAAAATTTTATTTCTTTTATATTTCTTTTATTTCCTTTTCTTTTCTTATTACAATCATTAGAGTAGCCTACAGACGAGATTCCTGTAGAAAAATTGACTTTCACAGCAAAGTAACTATACATTTTAGTGAGCTTCCAGACGAGCAATTCTTGGGAAAGAGTTAACGTTTACTACAATAGAACTACATAAAGTAACTGGCAAAGAATTGGCCATTCCACTTATAAGCCCAGCAGTTCAAATTATAGGAGATAATTTGAAGATAAATTCAGTTATTGGAGGTTTAACTACTTCCTGAAAACGTGAATTCACAGCAAATCAACATTACCAACATTTAAGAAAAGAGACCAAAAACCTCCAGTAACACTGGTATTATTATTTTCACCAGTAAATTTGGGATTTTTGCAATATAAACAGTTGCCATTTTTTTTCATTTTCTGTAGTTTTTTCTTGTTCTGATTTAGTTTCTTTACTTTCTAAGTTTTTTGAATGATTACTTTTATTTTCTTGTAAATAATTAATAATATTAGTGCTAATTGATATTGGTTTTTGCTGTTGAGTAAGATTTTTAGGTAACTAAAAATCTTCTGGTCTGAAGAAACAGATAAGTGGTGAACTTGGTGTTTATGGTTAAGCAAGTGAAATTGGAAATGGTATAATAAAAAGTAATAATTTAATGCTGGTTCCTTGTTCAGGTGTTTGCAAGTATTTGGCAGTGTTACCAGTAAAATTTTAGTCATTAACTAGCATGAAATTACTCTCATAATTCCTATTATTAATTAGCATACATTATTATTAATTCGATTATCACTTATTATTTAACCAAATTATTAAATATTATTACTTAATCAATAATCAGATTTGTACTCTAGAAATTAAGATAATCAAATTACACAATACCCTGAACCATTTAACATAGTCAAAATTTGCCGAAATTAATGAAAATTCGCCGAAATAATCAATAGTTCAGTGAAATAACTTGTAAATTTGCTGAAATATATCTTAAGTTCACCCAAATTGTAGCAAAGAGAAAAGTGCAAGTTCAAAAACTAGTACCACAACAAGTTATATAAAAGAAGAGCTTCTCTCTTCAAGAAAATGTATCTTCTTATAGTATCTTACTATAGCATTCTACTTTAGAGATCTTAATTGAAACAAATCACTTTTACACATTCAAATAAAAATTAAATATTCGAAAAACCAAATTCTTAAATTATCACACTTAAAATTCTCTCAACACAACTAACGTTTTGAAATTGATTAGCTACCAATTTCAATAAACTGTTAGTGACTCCAGGCCTGAATAGAAAAACGTTTCTCTTGATAAAATTCTATTTCTTTTATATTTCTTTTATTTTTCTTTTTTTTCTTATTATAATTATTAAGGTAGCCTACAGACAAGATTCCTGTAGAAAAGTTGACTTTCACAGCAAAGTAACTACACATTTTTAGTGAGCTTCCAGATAAGCAATTCCTAGGAAAGAGTTAATGTTTACTACAATAGAACTACATAAAGTAACTGGCAAAAAATTGGCCATTCCACTTATAAGCCCAATAATTCAAATTATAGGAGATAATTTGAAGATAAATTCAGTTACTGGAGGTTCAACTACTTCTTGGAAATGTAAATTTACAGCAAATTAATATTAACAGCAAATTAACATTAACAGCATTCAAGAAAAGAGACCAAAAATCTCTGATAACAGCAGTTGTTTTTGGTATTCTTAGAGTGTTTGGAGCAGTTTTTGAGTGTTGTTTCAATTTTTTTTGCCTTTGTTGCTTGTCTCTGTTTCTGATTTAAAGTTAAGAAAGTATTTGGATTGTACTAGATACTTTTTTTTACAGTACTGGATAATGTTAAAGTTAAGTTCTTGAAAGTAAGTAACAAGTATTTCACTGTTAAAATCTTTAGTTCTCAATAGTAAATAGTACAATAAAATATTGTAAAAGTTGTTTCTGACTTTTGAAATATTGTAGTTTCCAAAAAAATAATTGTTGATGCAGTTTTTAATATATTGGTATAGTGATTTCTTAAAAATTTCAATTCCGTCTTAAATGTTGAATCTTTGCTTGCAGTGAATGTAAATTGATTGATAATATTTTAGAGTTATTGTGTTTGGTGTGGTCACTACTTTAAATTTGCTGTTGCTATGTTATTTCTGTGAGAGAGCACCAAATGTTACCAAAGGTTTTTGGTCTTTTTTTTGAATGTTGTTAATGTTTGTCTGTTGCTAATTTTATGTTTTTTGGAAGCAGTTGAACCTCCAATAACTGAATTTATTTTCAAATTATCTTCTATAATTTGAACTGCTGAACTTATAAGTAAAATGACTAATTCTGTGCCAGTTTTTTTGTGTAATTATGTTGTAATAAATGTCAACTTCTTCTCAGGAATTGCTTATCTAGAAGTTTACTAAAAATGTGTAGTTACTTTTGCTGTGAAAGTTAACTTTTCTACAGAAATTTTGTCTGCAGACTACTCTAATAATTATAGTAAGAAAAGAGAAAAAAAATAAAAAAAATGTAAAAAAAATAAGATTTTATCAAAAGAAACATTTTCTATTCAGACCTGGAGTTACTAACAGTTTATTGAAATTGGTAGTTAATTAATTTCAAAACGTTAATTGTGCTAAAAGAATTTTAAGTGTAATAATTTAAGAATTTGGTTTTAGAATATTTTAATTTTTATTTGATTTTTGTAAAAAATGATTTGTTATAATTAAGATATCTAAAGTAAAATACTATACTATGATATAAAAAGATACATTTTCTTGAAGAGAAAAGCTTTTTTTTTATACAACTTGTTGTAATACTAGTCTTTGAACTTGCACTTTTTTCTTTGCTTTAATTTTGGCAAACTAAAGATATATTTTGGTGAACTACAAGTTATTTGTACAAACTATTAATTATTTCGGCGAATTTTAACTATATTAAATGGTTCAGAGTATTGTGTAATTTGATCATTTTAATTTTTATGGTACAAATTGGTTTATTAATTGAGTAATAATATTTGATAATTTGATTAAATAATAAGTAATAATCGAAATAATAATAATATATGCTAATATATAATAGGAATTATGAAGGTAATTTCATGCTAATTAATAGCTAAAATTTTATTGGTAATACTAATATTACTATCCTTGAAGTTTTTAGAGTCTTTTCCACTTTTTCTATTATTTTGTTTACTAGATTTCCAGAAATATAATATCTGGAATATTGAGATTTTTGATTTATTCTTTTGTTTTTATTTTAAATTGCTTGTTTGTTAATAATAATTTCTAGACTTGATTTTTGATGTTAAATAAGTTGTAATAATTGTTGTACAAATGAGAAAATATTGTCAGTAATTTCCATTTTTTTACTTGCTTTTATTGTATATATTAATTTTTTATATACTGTTTTTGTAGATCAATTTGACATGTTTGTATCAATAATTATAACTGGTTTTAGATTTTGTGGAATCTCATTTGGTTAAATTAGTATTTATTGTATTTCCAATTGTGGAATATTATTGGTAAATAATAATATTATATTGTATTATAATTTTAGTTAATTTCTATGTGTTACTTTAGCTAAAATTTTGTTGTTTATCTTAATTTATAAGCTCTATTTCCTAGAATTTTTTTAATATAAAATAGTCTGTTCTATTTGAAGTCAAATTTTTTATTCTATTGTTTTTTTACTTTGATACAATATAAAAGTACTTTGTTTTCAATCTTAAATTTGACTAGTTTATCTAATAATTGGTTATCATGTCATTTTTTTTGTTTTGTTTGTAATTTATATATATTATTAACTGTTTTTTGTCTTTTGTTTTTTAAAGTTTCTATTAAGTCATATGTTTTTTTTAGCAATGTTTTTTAAAAGTTAGCTTCTGTTATTGGTTTTGTTAGATATATATTAATATATATCTTAACTGTAATATTGCTGTTTTAATATAGACTAGTTTAAATAATATTGTTTGTGTAGTATTTTGCTTTATTGTCCAATAAGCAAATAATACTGGTAGTATAAATAAATCTTATTTGTCTTGATGTTTTTGGTTAATCTTGGCTATTACTTTGCACAATATTCTGTTAAATCTTTTGACTAAATTATTGGTTTATACATGATATGATAATAATAATAGTCTTTTAATTCCAAATTTTTGGCTTAATTTTGTTAATATTCTGTTCATAAAGTGGATTTTCTGGTCTGATAACAATTTTTTTGGATATTCATATCAACAAATCAAATTTTGTATTACAAGTGATTATTTGGGATTTAGAAACAAATAACAAATCTGTAACTTTGGTGTTCAATTGATATAATAATGTTGGTTTTTAAAGATTTTGTATTTGAAGGTTTTTATAATCTGAAAGTTTTGGTTAAGTTCTTTGTATAATAGACAGAAATTCAATGTTAATATCTTGGTATAATGTTTTTAATTTTCTTTTTCAATCTTTGAGTTGGTATGTTTTAGTGTTCATAGCCTTCCAGAATAGTTATTCTGTCAAATTTTTTTCTTTAGTGTGATGGCTGATTTATTCTGGCAGTCATGTTTTTCTGGTAAGCTATTTATTAATTTATAAATTTTATACTCTTGATCTTTTACCAGACTATTTTTGACGTTAATAACTTAGTGTTTAATTTTTTTAATTAATTTAGTAAACAACAAAAAAAAATAAAAAAAAATAAAAAAAATAAAAAAATAAAGAAAATAAAATAAAAAATAAGTGTCTTGTTAATAGCCATGATCAAAACTATTGTGCTAACAGATTAAGTAGTAGATAATAATATGAATTTAAAGAATTGAAGAGATATTTTATTGATAAAATTCTATTTTGGTTGATAATAACTATTTTTGAATTTCTCAATTCTCTAGCTAGGAATCTTAGAATTCCAAAAATTTTGTAATTTTTTATATGAGAATTCTATAATTCTGGAATCCTGCAATTCTTCTGAAAAAAATCCTGGAATTCCACTTTTACTATGTCTATTCTGATTGGCTTATGTACTAATATTTAATTTCTATATTCTATGAGTAATATTTTGGTAAATAAATTCAGCTATAAATTCTGTATTTGCTCTTTGAATTGCTTTTGCTTCTGGCTATTTTGTGAGATAATTTATGATTATTACTATGTATTAATTGTTATTACTAGTTATAGTTAATGGTTTCACTAAGTTAATTCTAATTTAATCAAATAGTTGTCTTATTTTAATTGGTTTTAACAGTTTACTGGATCTTGTTTCTCTTTTTTTTTTGATAAGCATCACAATTTTAAATATATTAGATAATTTTTAAATACATAAATGGCCAGTAATATTTTTTTCTGGTTTTTTCTATGGTTGTTTTTTTATAAAAATGTTTTGCTACTGGATCTGAGTGCATGTTAAACAGTATTGTTTCTTTTTCTGGTTCTGTAATTACTTTAAGTAACTGGTTTAAATATTTTTTGTTTTTTTAATATAGTATATTTTAGTAAATAATAAAATGTTTTGATTGTTGTTTTATGTTGTTTTGTTTTTTTTAAGATAATTTTTTCTTAAACTGTTAAGTTTTAATATAGTGTTGAAGTTGTTAATATTTTTGTATGTTTATTTTTTGTTATATTTTTGGATTGAAATGTTTAAATTTGTCTTATTTATAACAAACTATTGGTATTTTTATTTTTTTTTATTTTTTATAATATACAATATAATTAAATAATAATAGTTTTATTTTTTATTTTACATAGTAATTATTTCCAAATTTTTGCTTTTGGATTAATGTTAATTTTTTGTAATCTATATATATATCAAACTTTTAATTTAAGTATTTTTTTTATTTGACAAC
>JAAOMT010000348.1:6972-40823 GCA_016748015.1 Geosiphon pyriformis | reverse complement strand
TAAGAAGTTTTTGTCTATTTTAATCTTGTTTGAATTTGTTTTTATGCTGTTTTTGCTCACAATATGTTCCAATAACTTGAGTTTAGTTTTTCTAAAAAAATACTTAATGGCATTTAACTTTAGCTCTACTTGTTTTAATCTTTTAAACACTTATTAGAAATAATAAAGATAATCATTAAATGTTTCTGAGAATATATTAATGTTATCAAAATAAATTATTACTAATTTTCATAGTAATTCTGTATAAACAATTTTCATGAGATGTTGAAAAATAGTTAAAATATTAGTTAAGCCAAATAGCATAATACTGAATTCAAAATTTTTTTCTTTGATAGTAAATGCTGTCTTTTTTTTATCAGCTAAATTCATGACTATTTGTTAGTAACCATTATTTAAGTCCAATGTTGAAAACTATTTCTTTCCTCCAAAAATGTCAAATAGTTTTTGGATCTATGGAATTAGATAGCTGTCTCTACAAATAATACTGTTAAGTTTTTTATAATTTATACAAAAGCAGATTTTCTTATTTTTCTTCTGAACAAATATCACTAATAATAACCATAAACTTATTAATAGTTAAATTAACTTATTGTTCAACATTCAATTGATTTCTTGTTGAATAATCTTATGATTAGCAAATAGTACTTTCTATGTTTTTTGTTTAATTAACATATCATTTTTAGTTTTAATCTGGTCTTGTATAATATCAGTTCTACCAAATTTGTTTTTATTGACAAAAATATTAATGAAATTGTTGAGTAGTATCTTAAGTTGCATATATTAAAATAGGTTTTAATTTCTCAAGTTTATTTGTTTTAATTATTTTGATTATAAGAAATAATATTTTTCTTGTTTATATATAGTTTGTAATATAATATCCACATATCTATACAGTTGTAAAAAATTTGAAATAATGATTGGTAATTGGTTTTCAACTTCAGTACTTAAGTATTTGATAGTAGTTTTACTTGATATTTCTATAAAGTTTCTGGTTGTATTGTATATTGAAATTTTAATGTTGTTACAGATGATTATTTAGGATTTCAAATCAAATAACAAACTCATAACTTGGTGCTAATTTGCTTGTTGACATTAGTAATATCTAAAGATTGTTTGTATCTGAAAGTTTTGGTTGTTTGAAGATTTTGGTTGAGTTCTTTGTATAATGGACAAAGATTCAATTATTGTGTCAGTAGTCTCCTAGAATTGCAATTCTATCAAATTTTTTTTTCAGCATGGTGGCCAGTAATCCTTCTGGTAAGCTATTCTCAATTATGAGTGTTTTACCCTTGTTTTATGAGTCTTTTACCAGTCCCTATAACGTTTATAATTCAGCATTTTTTAATCATTAATCAATTAATAAAACAAAAAGAAATAAAAAAGATAAAAAAAATGATAAAGAAAATAAGCCAAGGCAATTTGCAAGTTAGTATTTTATCAATAGTCATAATTAAGAGCTATTGTTCTAATGTATTAAGTATTGATTACTATCAACATAAAGCATTGATAGTAGAGAGTAAATTTGAGAAAGTGAATTATTTATTGATATTTGTGATGTAGAAGATTGCTTAAATTAAATTTAAATTGAGAGGTCTGTTCTTTTTTTTTACTACTACTGCTATATATACATAATTGAGATTCCTTAATTCCTCAATTTTTCTTACCAAAAATTCTGAAATTTCTGGAATTCTGCAATCTTTTTGAGAGAAATTCTGCAATTCTGCAATTTTGCAATTTCTTATATGAGAATCTTGAAATTCTTGGAATCCTGCAATTTTTCTGAGAGAAATTTTAAAATTCCATATTTACTACATCTATTTCTAATTAGCTATTTTATATACTAATATTCTTCTTATATTTTATGAATAACATTATTTTCTTTTTTTTAATATTGAGCTCTGTCAATATTCCTTAACTCTAATGCTCTATCTTTAAATATTTCTTGAACTTCTTTTTCGAGAATTACTTGTGTTATCTTGTTCTGTAATTTTTCAAATTGGGCATTGATTATTTTTTTCATTTGGTTAACAGTAATAAAGTCTATTGTTGAATTGAGTAAGATTTCTGGTTGGTCTTGAAATTCGATTTGTAATCAATAAATGGTTCATGCTTATGTGATTAAATTGTTTTTTTTCACAAATTGTTCAAGTTGTTGTAATATTCCTGGATTAAATAATTGCTTTGTTTTGTTTATATATAAGTTCTGAATATTCAGATATTGTTCCAAATAGAAATAGCAAAAGTTTCTTGAAAATTGTTGTGTCTATCAATTCTATGTTTTTATCATCAACTCTTAATATTGAATAACTTTTGGTTGTGTTTTTATTACCAATTTTGCCTTTGTAATTATTTTATCAATAGTATTTTCTGTTTTTCTCCGTATTTTATCTTGTGGTTCTTTTTTGGTGTTTTTGTATCTGATAATTTGTTGATTGATTGTAATTTTCATCTTTTATTATTGTATTAGTTGAAAGAGTTGTTGAGCTAAAGTGTAAATATGGTTTGGTATTTCTATTTTTTTTTGTTGCTTTTGTTATATCTACCATGTTTTTATATTCTTTTAGTTGTTCAATTTGATATGTTGGTGTTAATAATAATAATTAGTTCTAGATCTTATAGAATTTTATTAGATTGGACTAGTATTCTCTGTACTCTTAATTGTGAAATATTATTGGTGAGTGATGATACTATATGGTAATATAATTTCAGTCAATTACCATGTGCTGTTTTGATTAAAATTTTGTTGTTTAACCTTAATTTATAAGCTTCATTTTCTAGAATTTTTTTTATGTGAAATAGTCTGTTCTATTTGGGGTCAAATTTTCTACTCTATTGTTTTTCTGCTTTGGTATGATATAAAAGTACTTTGTCTCCAATCTTGAATTCAACTGGTTTATCTGATAGTTAGTTATCATGTTTTTTTTTTGTTTTTTTTGTGACTTTTAAATGTTATCAGCTGCTTTTTGTCATTTGTTTTCTAGAGTTTCCATAAGTTATATGTTCTTCTTAGCAATATTTCCTGAAAATTGTTTTCAGTTATTGGTTCTGTTGGATATGTGTTAACTTTTATCTCAACTAATAATGTTGTTGTTCTATCATATACTAATTTAAATAGTATTGCTTATGTAGTGTCTTGTTTTATTGTTCAATAAACAAATAATATTGATAATATAAACAAATTTTATTCATTCTGGTTTCTTGGCTGATTTTGGCAATTGCTTTACACAATGTTCTGTTAAATCTTTCAACTAACCCATTTGTTTATAAATGATATAATAATGATAATGGTCTTTTAATTCCAAATATTTGACTTAGTTCTGCTAGTATTTTGTTTATGAAGTAAGTTCTTTGATCTGATAGTAGTTCTTTTAGACATCCATGTTGACAAATTAAATCTTGATGAATGAATTTAGCAATGAATTCAGCATCTGCTCTTTAAATGGCTTTTGTTTCTGGCCACTTAATAAGATAATCCATGGCTACTGTGATATATCTATTTTTTTGTTAGTTATTGTTAATAGTTTGACTAAGTCAATTCTAATATGGTTAAATAGTTGTTTCACTTTAATTGGTCTTAATGGTTTGCTGAGTTTTGTTCTTTTTTTTTTCTGACAAGCATCACAATTTTGAACATATTGAATAATATTTGGATACATTAATGGCCAATAGTATCTTTTTCTGGTTTTTTCTATGATTATTTCTTTATGAAAATGTCCTGCTGTTAAATCTGAATGCATATTGAACAATATTGTTTCTTTCTTTGGTTTTGTAATTACTTTAGTTGGTTGATCTGAATTCTTTCTGTTTTTCCAATAAAGTATCTCTTGGTGAGTAATGAAATATTTAGATTGTTGTTTAATATGGCTTTGTTCTTTTGGAGATAATTTCTTCTTAAACTGCTGGATATTAATATAGTGTTGAAGTTGTTGATATTTTTGTATATTCATCTTTTGTTATATTTTTGAGTAGAAATATTCTTAGATTTGTCTTATTTGTGACAAGCCATTAGCATTTCCATTTTTTTTTTCTTTTTTGTAATGTACTATATAATTAAATAGTGAAAGTTCTATTTTCTATTAAACATGATGATCATCTTTAAATTCTTGCTTTTGGATTAAAGTTAGTTCTTTATGATCAATATACACATCAAACTTTTGGTTCAAGTATTTTTTTTATTTTATAACTGTCTAACAAATTGCTAAGTATTCTAATGCTGGTGTTCTATAGTTTTTTTCAGTTGGATTTAAGCTGTAATTAACATATATTACTAGGTGTTCTCTTCCATTCAGTTTTTTCTAAGATAGTATTGCTCTTAATGTTTAACTTGATGCATCAGTTGTAATTATGAATAGCCTACTATAATCCAAATAGATTAGTACTGGAGCTTAAATAAGCTTTTTTCTTAATGTGTTAAAAGCTTAATGCTGAGTTTTTATTTATTTGTATTTGGTGTTCTTTGTTTAAAGCTGGTATAATAGCTAAACCAGTTTGGAGAATCTTTAATGAAGTGGCAATAGTATCTTGCAAATCCCAAGAATGCTTATAATTCAGTCAAATTGGTGAATACTAAAAAATTTTTAACTATCTTAATTTTGTCTGGATCTGTTTTGATTTCATCTTTGCTTACAACATGTTCCAAAAACTTGAATTCAGTTTTCCCAAAAAAACACTTGATTGTATTCAATTTTAATTCAGCTTTTTTTAGTTTTTCAAATACTTATTGGATAGTGCAAATGATTATCAAATGTCTTGAAAAACACATTAGTGTTATTTAAATATATGACTACTGATTTCCATAGCAGTCCAGTATAGACAATTTTCATAAACTGTTGAAATATGGCAGAAGCATTCATCAAGCCAAATGACATAACTTCAAATTCAAAATTTTTTTCTAAAGTTGTAAAAGCCATTTTCTTCTTGTCTTCTGGTTTCATAACTACTTGCCAGTAACTACTGTTTAAGTCTAAAGTTAAGAACTAATTTTTTTCTCCAAAAGCATCAAACAGTTCTTAAATTTTTAGAGTTGAGTAACTATCTCTTTTGGTTACTTCATTAAGTTTTCAGTAGTTCACACAAAAGCATATTTTCCCATTTTTTTTATGGATTAGTACCACTGGTAATAACCATGAACTTATTAATAGTTGAATTAACACATTGTCTAATATTTGATTAATCTCTTGTTTGATGATTTTATAGCTTGTTAGTGGTATTCTGTATGCTCTCTGTTTGATTGGCATTGCATTTTCAGTTTTTATCTGATACTGAATTATGTTGGTTTTGTCAAATTCGTTTTTACTAGCAAAAATGTCATTGAAATTGTTGAGTAACATTTTAAGCTACATATGTTATAGTGGATTTAGATTTCTCAAGTTTATTTGTTTCAATTGTTCTGATTAAAGCAAATAATATTTTTCTTATTCATATATTGTTTGTAATATAATATTTATATATCTACACAGTTATAGAAAGTCTAAAATGGGGTTTGGTAATTGTTTTTTAACTTTAGTGCTTAAATATCTGATGGTAGTTTCTTTTAGTATTTCAAGAACATTTTTTGTTGTGTTGTAAATAGAAATTTTAATATGTTTCAGACTTTTGGCTGATATGTAAAAATTAGTAAGTCCAATCTTTCTTGGTTTACATATAGTAGTTTTTTGCTTCAAAAATCTGAGCTTGATTTTTTACTCCCCTTTCTATAACTAATATGTACTGGTTATATGATAGAATAAAAATTAATTAATAGTTGAAGATAATTTCTCTCTTATCAATAACTTTTTTTTCTGCCATATTAATTGGTACATTTATTCTACTCATGAATCTGATTCCCTGTATTCCTTTAGCTATAATACCTAATTTTTCTCTGTTTCTCACTAATGCTAATTGAGTTATTTTAACCAGAGGCAAGAATATTGTTTGTGTTATCTTTTTGTTTAACTCTACTATGTAGGCCTTTTTTGAGTTATTTTGTAGCATTACAATGATATTTTTCACATATTCTGCATCAATTATTTCTTCTCTGATGTTGATTCTCTTTTTTGCTAAACTACTCTTAAATGCTAATTGAACTATTGTTGTTGTTGAGATTTCCAGTGCTATTTTAAGATCAATGCAGATGCGTGAATGTGGTTCCAATTTGATGGCATTTTTTCTAAGATATCTCAGATTAAATTCTGTATTGGTATTATATGTACATTCTGGCATAATACTTTTATTATTATTGCTGAACCATTTAAATTTCTGTTCCTTGAATTATTGTTATTTTTATTGCCATTTTAAATAGAGCTAAAACTGTTATTTTTGTTATCATTATTATCAGAGTTTAAATTGAGATTGAACAGTACTTTTGATTCCAATACACAGTTGTTGATTGGTTTTTTTTCTTTTGGAATTGTGTAGATCATGTGTAATGATAAATTATAGATAAAATTATACTCATTACAATATTAGAAGTCACATGGAATCAAATAATGGTCACATAGTTGAGTGTTTATTTCTTTTAAGCATTGTTTCTGCTTTTCTCTTGTGAGTGCTAATTTTTGGTAGTGTTCATAGAATTGTTCTGAGTATATAGAATCTAGTACAATATCTGAATTTGGATCTCAATCGAGTTCTATGAGTTTTAGTGAATTATTTTTAATCACTTTTATTTCTTTTGGTAATGCTCCTTTGATTTTAGCAGGTGCCATGTGTCATATTTTGTTATTATTATGGGGACATCTATCCAAATGTTTTACTGCTCTTCTTCAGGCTGCTTCTATTGATGTTATTTTGTGTACCCAGTCATTGATTAGAATTGTGTATTGACACAATTTGTTACATATTCCTCCTCTTTTAGGAATGTTATTCTACATTTCTTTATTAAAAAGAGTTTCTTTGCAAGCCAAACATGGTTTGTTGTCCCATTTCTCTTGTCTTTTTGGTCATCTAAATCATTTAAGAATACATGAGTGACAATAGAATTTTGTTGCTGTTGGGTATTCTTCATCATTGCCATAGCATGTGCCCATTAATGACAATTTCTTGCCACAATCAATGCATATTAGTTTTAGTCGGCAATAGTTAAACAGTTGTAGTAGAGTATAGGTATATGGAGTATAATTTGTAGTGATTGCTGATGATAGCTCTTTTTTTTTTTCTTTCTCTTTCTTGGTTTTTTTCTATTTCCAACTTGGTATCAGCTCATTTTGATTGTTGTCAGTTTACAATTTTTGATTATTATTCTAGATAAGTTCTTCTTTTTGCTTTTTCTTTTCTTTGTCATCTTATAAGAGTATAAACTGTAATTCATTGTGCTCATTATTGGTCCATGAGATTTGATAGGCTTCTCAGGTAAGTTTTTTTTTTTCTTTTAGCTTGATCAATAGTTGTTCTTTCTTTGAAAGAGTTCTGAAATGTCCATACATGACTAATGCTCAGATGTGTTGCTTATTTTAACTGAGCTGGAGCTTCTATGTGGTCTAATCAAGTATAACATTGGTCCTGAATAGCCAGTTATTATCAACAAGAGCCTAATATTGTGTGGCTTCTATTACCAAAACTTTGATTGGTATAATAATATTATTGACTTCAATAGGTAAGTTATCAATTTTGTCAATGAGAGTTTTGGTCACTCCATCAGCTGTGATAATTTTGGTACTGGCCATATGATCAACTTGGTGACCTAATTGGTTCATAAGTTGTCATATTATAATACTGCCAGCTGATTCACTATCTAAGATTAGTTTGATGAGATAACCATTAATTTTGACATTAGTGTACATTGCAGTAATAAGTTTGGTGTTAAGTGCAGCTTCACTGAATAATGAAACTAGAGTAGTTTTTTCAAGTTCAAAAGAGAATATAGCTGCAAATAATTTGTCTTTGGTACTAGTTGTTAATGAAATATTAATGTTAAATGGCTGTTTCTGGTTGGGTTCCTAATTGTTGGATGAGGTGTCTTTTGGGATAACCAAAAAACTTAAGTAGTGCTGGGAATTCAGATTTTGAATATATCCAGTTCTCAAACTCTACTGGCAAGATCCTGATTATTGGGTTGAGAAACTGGGAATTGGTTAGTAGACAACCATCATTGATCTTTAGTTTTAAGTGATCTTTGATCTGAAATTTTTTAATGTTATCTGAGCTGAATTTGGTGGCAGTATTTGAATTAGTTGGGGCTAATAGATTACTTAAAGCTGTGGCTAATAGATAGATTAAGACTGCAATTAATAAATTACAGATACTAAAGGCTAATAAATTGGTAATTGATAGATTGGCTGCTGTGTCATGAGTAGATAATTTGGTTGATATGGTTTTGGGTTTGATTAATAATTTGGAGTTTGAAACTGGCAATCATGATTTTAATATTGATTTCCTGATTGTTGGTTATCTATCCTTAATCTGCAGTTGATTTTCAAATGTTTTTGTTTACTACAATAGTGGCAAACATGTGTTTTCTGCTGCCATTGCTAATTGGTCAATGGTAATAAATATGGCTAAGATTAGAAACAATTCATGTTTTCTTGATTATTGTGGTATTGTGGAGATTAATAAATTGCCTGATTGTTAGCTAAATATTTCTCTAATTTTTAATTAATAGAATTACTGAATTGTTTTAATTTCAAATTTAATTCAGATAATCTATTCATTACTAGATTGATAGCTTGAGCATGGTTGGTTTCGAGTTTGGCTAATTTAAAGTCTCTGGCATGAGTGATGGTAGCTTGAAAGTCAGATAGATATAATAAACATATGTATTGGAGAATGCTACTGTATAGTTCACAGATAAATTGATTCAAAATCTGTAGTGCTATAAAGTAATTCACATCAATTACTTGTATTTGGCATAAATTTCTATGGAAGCATCCTAGTTAAGTAGTTGCTTTAGTTTCTCCTTGTTTGATGGTAGTAAAGATATTTGTCAGTCAGTTGATACTATTATTGTTACTAAAATATCTTACAAATTTCAATTTAAATTATTGAAAAGTTTGTGGTTTGGCAGCTAAACTTTGATACCATAAATCAGCAATATCTTAAAGAAAATAGGGAATTGCTTAAAAAATTTTGTCATCATTTCATCTGTTGGCTGTAATGGCTTTTTTCACATCATTGAGTCATACTTGGGTGTCATCCTTCTCGCCAGTAAATTTTTTGATTTTCGCAATTGGAACATATATTATTGAAGCTATGAATGGCAGTTGTTGCAGTTGTTATGGTTGTTAAAATGGCTGTTGTGGTTGTTACTAAGGTAATAGTAATTGTTGTTGCTGTTTGATAATTGGTGGGACTAAAGGTGAATCAATCAGGATTATTGAAGGTAAGTTTTGGGGAACAATAGGAGCAGTGTTTGGATTATTCTAATTTTGCTGAGTTGGGATGATTGGAGTTTGAATTTCCAGGTTTTCTGGGATTAGATTTTGACTATTTATTTCTTGATTGCTGTCTTTTTTTTTCTCAAAATTGGTTATCTCTTATGGACTGACAGCTCCAAAATCTGGCTGTTTAAATGATAATCAAATTTTTGATAGTGTTAGAGATTATGATTTGAATCCTTCAAAGTAATTGTTATATGTTCCCAATAACTTGGCTTTCTTTTGTTTACTTTAGAATAGAATTTTATTTAATAGTATTGTTGTATTTATTGTGGACATGCCTGTTAATATTATATTGATAATGCTTCCAGATGTGTGATAATATAATGAATTTACTGGAGAATTAACTTTTTGTTTTTTCCAAATAGGTAGTTGTATTTGTTTTGGGATTCTTACTGGTATTTGTAATCTTCCTTTCCTTTTGTCTGCAAAAGTGATGAGAAATTTTTGTTTGGTGTATTTTTCAATTTTTTTGTTTATTTCTGTAATTATTGATGCAAATAGATAGTTTTGTAGTAATGTGGTGTTTTAAAGTAGTTCACTAAAGAAATTGTTGAAGGCGGATTCTGAATCTCCTTGTTTTCTTAAGTAATATATAATTTTTTTATTGATATAGCAATTGAAAATTGATTCTGCTGGCCAATTATTATTTGTTAATTTCAAATGACTTTTGTAGTGCTAAAATAAGAATTTTGCAAATTCCAAATGGTTTGTCTCTGTTTTTTCTGATTCTGTCACTGTTTTGTATAGTTGTTGTTGGTGCTTGTTTTCTGTTGAATTATACTTTACAGAAAGCACCAAATATTACAGATTATTATTTGGGACCTCAAATCAAATAACAAACCCATAACTTGGTGCTAATTTACTTGTTAATGTTAATAATATCTAAAGATTGTTTGTATCTGAAGGTTTTGATTGTCTGAAAGTTTTGGTTGAGTCCTTTGTATAATGAACAGAGATTCAATTGTTGTGTTAGTAGTCTTTTGGAATTGTAATTCTATCGAATTTTTTTTTAGTGTGATGGCTGGTAATCCTTCTGGTAAGCTATTCTCAATTATAAGTGTTCTATTTTTGTTTTATGGGTTTTTTATCAGTCCCTATGATGTCTGTAACTCAGTTTTTTTTAATCCTTAATTAATTAGTAAAACACAAAGAAATAACAAAAGAAAATAGAAAAAAATAAAGAAATAAGCCAAGACAATAAATGTTAGTATCCCATCAATAGCTATAATCAAGAGCTATTGTTCCAGTATGATTAAATATCAGTTATTATCAACATGAAATGTTAACAGTAGAAAATAAATTGAGATAGTGAATAATTATTTATTGATATTTATAAATAGAAAAATTGTTTAAATCAAATCTAAACTGAAAGGTCTGTCTTTTTTTTTACTTCTATTACTACTGCTATATATACATAATTGAGATTCCTCAATTTTTCAATTCTTCTTACCAGGAACCCTGGAATTTCTGGAATTCTGGAATTTTTTTAAGAAGAATCCTAAAATTCTGGAATCCTGCAATTTCTCATATAAGAATCTTGAAATTTTTAGAATCCTGCAATTTCTCTAAAAAGAATCTTAGAATTCCATATTTACTACATTTATTTCTGATTGGCTATTTTATATACTAATATTTTTTCTATATTCTATAAATAACAATGTGTTTGTGGTTTTTGGCTAGTATATAGAGATTAATAATGTCAATTTTTCTTGATTCATAAATGTTTGGTTTTGCTTTAAAAGTTTGGAATTAATTTTTTATTTTTTTCTCTATAGTTAATATATACTGATCATATAATAGAATTGAAATGGATTAATTGATAAAAATAATTTTTTTTTATCAATTGTTTTCTCTTCAACTATATTAATTAATATCTCTATTCTACTTGTTTATCCAAATTCATTTATTTCTCTCTTGCCATAATTCCTAATTTTTTTCTCATTTTTACTAATACTAATTGAACTATTTTAACCAAAAACAAAAATATTGCCTGTGCTATTTTTTTATTTGGTTTAATAATATATCTTTTTTCTAAGTTATTTTGTAGTATTGTAATGATATTTTTTATATATCTTACATCAATTATTTTTTCTAATATTAATCCCTTTTTTTACTAAACTTGATCTAAAAATTAATTGGATTATTGTTGCTGTTAAAATTTTCAGTGCTATTTTTAGATTTATACTAGTGTGCAAATAAAATTCCAATCAGATAACAGTTTTTTTTAAATATCTAAAATTAAATTCTATATTAATATTATGTGCATATTTTGGCATAATATTCTTATTATTATTACTGAACCATTTGAGTTTCTGCTTTTGAGAACACAATATATTGTTTGAGATTTTTGTCAGAGTTTGAATTATTATTGTTGTTATTATTATAATAAATAATATTAAAATTGTTATTGTTATTATTGTTAAAAACTGAATTATAATTAAATTTTAATTTTGATTCTAAAACACACTTGTTAATTGGTTTTTTTTCTTTGAAAATTAAATAGATCATGTATAAAAGTGAATTGTAAATAAAATTACAATTATTACAATATTTAAAATCACTAAAAATTAGACAATATTTACAAAGTTTAGTATTTAATTGTTCTAAATACTGCTTTTGCTTATTTTGAATAGGTGTTAGATCTTGGTAATGTTTGTAAAATTGTTCTGGATTACTTAGAATGTTAAAAAAAATGTTTGAGTTCAGGATAAGAATAGTATTAATAGATTCTGGTAGATTGTTTTTAATTATCAATATTTTATTGAATAAAATGTCTTTGACTTTGGTATTTGTTATTTTCTAGATCTTGTTTTTGTTATGTGAATAACAATTCAAATACAAGAGCACTTAGTTCTATATAGCATTAAAAGACATTTTTTAGTTTATTCAATTATTTATGGAAATTGTATATTGATACAAAGTATTGTACATTTCTTCTTAATTAGAAATATTATTCCATATTTTTTTGTTAAATAATGTTTTTTCACAAGTAAAACATAATTTGTTGTCCTATTTTCCTTGTCATTTTGAATAACCAAAAAATTTTCTGTAATATAGTTTACAATAATAGTGAATATGTTTTTAGTAGTTCTCTTTTGGTAAAATCTAAGCTTACATGAAAAAAAGTTTTTTTTATAATCAATATATCTAAGACAAATATAAGATGGTTTTTTCTTTTGTTTTGATGAATAAAGTACATACCAACTGTTGGGCTGTTTTTTTAGTAATAGTAGTGTTTTGAGAGTTTTTTTTCTTTCTTTTTCTTTTATTGTTCCAAAAGAGTATTGGTGACAGTTTATTGTGCTCTTTTTTGGCCCATGAAACTTGACAGACTTTTCAAATAATTTGTTTATTTTTTTCTTAAATTCAATCAACGATTGTAATTGGGTTGTTTTGAAATGACCACAGATAACTGGTATTTAAGTATACTAACTATTTTAACTAAGCTGTAGCTTTTGTGTAGTTCAGTTAAGTATTGTATTAGTCTTGAACAGCCAGTTATTACCAATAAAAGCTTGGTATTGTGTGATTTTTATGACTAAAACTTTGATTAGTACAATGATATTATTGACTTTAAATAAAAAGTCATCAATTTTATCAATAAAAGTTTTTGTTATTCTATTAGCTATAATGATTTTAGCACTGGCAGTTTGATTAACTCAGCAACCTAATTGGTCTATAAGTTGTTGTGTAATAATACTGTTTATTGATCTACTATCAAGAATTAGCTTGATGAATTGGTTATTAATTTTAGTATTCATATATATAGCAGTAATCAATTTAGTATTAAGAATAGTTCTACTAAAAAAAGATGTTGTTAAGGATTTTTCTAATTTAAAAAAAAAGATAACTGCAAGTAACTTGTTTTCAATAACTATTGTTAGTAAAATATTATTGAAAAATGGTTGTTTTAGCTGTTCTGATTTGTTGAATTGAGTGTTTTTTGGGATAACTAAGAAATTTAAATAGTTTTGGGAATTCGAATTTTAGATGTACTTATTTTCTGAATTTTTTGAACATAATTTTAATGCTTAATTTATGAAACTAGAAATTGATTGGTGCATAATCATTGCTAATTTTTAGTTTTGTTGTGTGTATATGATTTTCAGTTTTTGATTTTCAGTTGTTATTTAAGCTAAGTTTTGTGGCAGTATTTAAATTGATTGAATTTAATATATTACTTATGGCTATGATTAATAGATTATTAGTGCTGAAATTTGATAAACTGGAAGTATATATATAAGTTGTTGTATTATTTGGAAGTAATATAATTAATATAAATATAATTCTAATAATAAATTGTTGATATAATTCTGGGTTTTAAACTTGCAATCAGAGTTTTAATATTGATTTTCTAATTATTGGTTATTAAATTTGAAGTGACAATCTGCTTTTAAATAGCTTTGTTTATTACAATAATAACAATTATGTATTTTTTGTTGTTATAGTTGATTTAATAATAACAATAATAGATGTGATGAATTTTAGAAGTGATTGGAGTTTCCTGAATTGTCATAATATTAAAAAGACTGATAAATTGCTTGATTTTTAACTAAGTATTTTTCTAATTTCTAATTAATAAAGTCACTGAATTGTTTCAGCTTAGAATCTAATTTAGATAATTTGTTTATTATTAAATTTATGGCTTGAATGTAATTGGCTTCAAGTTTGACCAATTCAAAATCTTAGGCATATATAACTATATTTTAAAGAATATTTGGGTGTATTAAATGTACTTATTGTAACAAACTGCTACTTAATTCATAAATAAATTAATTTAAAATCTGTAATACTGTAAAGTAATCAGTATTATTTATAGAAATATAGAAAATATATTAGCATAATTATTAGCCAATCAGAAGTAGATGTAGTAAATATAGAATTCCAGAATTTGTTTCAGAAATTGCAAGATTCTAGAAATTACAGGATTCTTACACAAGAAATTGCAGAATTCCAGAATTCTAGGATTTCTCTCAAAGAAATCGCAGGATTCCAGAAATTCTAAGACTCTTGTTGTGAAGAATCGAGAAATTGAAGAATCTCAATTATGTATATATAGCAGTAGTATTAAAAGCTGAAAATACAGACCTCTCAGTTTAGATTTAATTTAAACAACCTTTTAAACCACAATAAATAACTATTTATTATTTCAAACTCACTTCCACTATCAACTCTTCATGTTAATAGTAATTAATACTTAACAACACTAAAACAATAGCTCTTGATTATGACTATTGACAGGATACTAATTTGCAATTCACTTTGGCTTAATTTTTTACATTTCTTTATTTTTTTTATTTTCTTCTTTGATTTTGTTATTGTATACTAATTGATTAAAGGTTAAAAGCACTGAGTTATTGATGTTATAATAGTCTGGTAAAAGACCCAGAAATAAGAGTAGAATTATATATATTATCGGATAGCTTACCAGAAGAACACGACTGCCAGAATAAATCCAGCCACCAAGCTAAGAAAAAAATTGAAAAACAACTTACAGAAAAACTGCAAATACCATCAACAAAAAATCTCTGTTCATTATACAAAAGACTCATTTGGAAAAACCTTCAGATACCAACTACTTAAAACTATTATCAACAATATGAGTAGCTTTTAAGCACCAAGTTACAGGTTTGTTATTTGACCTAAGACCCCAAATAATCATCTGTAACATTTAGTGCTCCCTGTAAGATATAATTCTACAGAGAACCAGCATCAACACAAATCTAAAAGTGGCAAAATCAGAAAACATAAGAGCAAACCATCTAGAATTTGCAAAATTCTTATTTTAACACTATTATCCACACTTGAGATTAAACCACAATCATATATCTGCCGAATCAGCCTTCAACTTCTACATCAATGAAAAAATTGCATATCTGTTGGGAACACCAGTAAATACTGAATTAGCAAGAACAGCCTTTTACAGTGAATTAATTCAAAATACCAACCTGCCAACAAATCACAATTTTGCCTCTATCATCACTGAGATCAACAAAAAAATTGAGCATCACACACAGCAAAGATATCTAATTACATATGCTAGTAAAGGCAAAGAAAAACTACAAACACCAGTAGTAATACCTAAAAGAATACAACCACTTATTTAGAAAAAAACAAGAGTTGAATCCCCAACTAATCTATCATACCACTATACACCTAAAAGTGCCATTAATATTACATCTATAGGCGCATCCACATCAAACATGACATCAGCATTTGGAAGATTTCTATTTTAAAGTAAACAAAGAAAAACAGACTTACTAGAACCATATGGCAAATACTTTGAAGGATTTAACTCGCAATCACCAACTCCATCAGGCCTCTGATCACCACCACTGCCATCAGATTTCAGAATTTCTGATCTATGAAAAGTGATGGAATCAGAAAAAGAAAAAGAAAAAGAATCTGAGGAACAAAAATTTACTTACCAAAATCTGATCACTGAAAACCTGGAAGTTGAAACCCCGAATCTTCAAACTCAGCAAAATCTAAATCTAGAAAATTCGGAAATCGAAACTGTAAATCATCAAAGGCAAAACAATCCAAACTCCGAATTAATTAATCAGCAAAACTTACCTCTGATAATTGTCATTGATCAACCACCAATTAATCCAATAGCCAAACCCATACAGCAGCCACTTCAACTACCACTCCAACAACCAGTACAACAACAACCACTTCAACAGATACCACAACAACCTAACTTAGATTCAATGGCCTACACACTAATCGCAAAACTTGACAACTTTACTGGTGAAGAAGACAATGCTCAAGTATGGCTAAATAATGTAGAAAAGGCCATCACAGTCAACAAATAGAATGACACCCAAACAATACAAGCCATTTCCTACTTTTTCAAAGATACTGCCAATTCATGGTATCAGAGCTTGAATAATAAACCACAAGATTTTAATGCCTTCAAAATGGAATTCCTAAGCTACTTTAGCAACAATAACAGCATTAATTACCTAGTCAATGTGTTCACCACCATGAAACAAGAAGAAACTGAAACAGTCACCACTTATCTGGGACACTTCTATTGAAATCTGTGCCAAATTCAAGCAATTGACGCCAACTATTTCACAGCACTACAGATCTTCAACCAGCTTATCCATGGTCTGTGCAGCAGCATCTTGCAACATGTATGTCTGTTACATCCAGGTACACTTCAAGACGCAGTTATATATGCCAAAGATTTTGAATCTGCTGAGTCAGAGGCCAACCATGTCCAAGCTGTTAATCTAGTGATGAATGAATTATCTGAATTGGATTCCAAATTGGAGAAGTTCAGTGAATCAATTAATAAGAAATTGAAAGGATACTTAGCTGACAATCACACTATTTATTAGTCTCTACAACAACACAATAATTAAGGAAACTCTAATTGTGCCCAAAATCAACTATGTCCATCTTTATCGACCAATCAACAGTGGCAACAGGAAACATGTATTTGCCACTATTGTGGTAAACAAGAACATATCCAAATTAACTGCTGCCAATATTTAAATAACCAATGATCGGAAAATCAATATCAAAACTCTGATCACCAGTTCTCAACTCCGAATTATCAATTAAACTCAGCACAATATTAAACTACTTACCTACCAATGACGCAACAATTAATCTATCAACCACCAGTATATCAACTTCCAATTTATCAAAACCCAACAATTTATTCACCACAGCCACAAGTAATTTATCAGCCACTGTCTCAAGTGATCTATCAACTCCAACAAATTCAAACACCACCCCAAAACTCAGCTACTATGACATCAGAAAACCCAAGACCTAGAATTACTCAAAACTGGAGATCAGCAATGGTTGTTCACCAACTGATCCCCAACTCTTCTTATTAACCAGCTGGATTATGCTCTTGGAATTCGAGTACTGGTCCCACCCAAAACCTGAATTCTCAGAACTATTTAAGTCTTCTGGTCACCCCAGAAAATGCCACCTCCAACAAACCAGAATTCAATCAGCAAACAACACTCACCAATATTCTCCCAGCAACAATTACTGAAAACAAAGCTCTAGACGCCATTTTTCCCTTTGAATTTGAGAAACCCTCAGCCACGCCATTATTTAGTGAAGCTGTATTGGAAAAGAAGCCTATCACAGTTATGTATACTGATGCAAAAGTTGATGGTCACCTCATCAAACTGATTCTTGACAGTGGTTCAGCAAGCAGTATCATTACATGACAACTCATAGATCAATTAGGTCACCAAGTTGACTGAGCTGCCAGTGCAAGGATTATAACAGCCGATGAAGCCACCAAAACTTCTATTGGTGAGATTGACAACTTCCCATTTGAAGTTAATGGTATTATCATTCTCATCAAAGTCTTGGTAATGGAAGCAATGCAATATCAGGCATTAGTGGACAATGACTGGTTATCTAAAACCAATGCAACACTAAATTGGATCACTTAGGAACTCTAACTCAGCTAAAATAGCCAACACACATAAGTACCGGCAACATGTGGCCATTTCAAACCCAACAATATCATGTCATCAGCACCACTTATTGATTTCGAGGAGGAAAAACTAAAGCTTACTTGAGAGGCATACTAAGTATCATGGGCTGACGTCGAACACAATGAGCTACCACCAATTCTAGACTGGGAAAAAAAGAACAATGTAAAGGGAAAAAGAAAAAAAACAGAAGAACATACCTGGGAGACTACTATCGACGTTTAGAACAATAACAATGAAAACAAATCAATACCAACAAGCTGGAAAGAAAAAAGAAAGGGAAAAAAAGAAGACTTACTTGAAGAAACTGACAAAGTCACCAAGAAAATAACCAGTGGCTGGGAAAGAAAATACTTATGTGAGCCAGTAAAGGAGCCACCTTACATTTCCTTAAAATGTCAGGACTATAAGAAGAAACTCTCTTCCATGGGAGCATGGATTGCACCTAATGAAGACTACTGGATGAGGACTCACTATTATTGCAAGCCATATGATAGAGAACACTATGGCTACCCAAAATGACAAAGCAAGTGGGACAACAAACTATGTCTCACTTGTGGCGAACATTTACTCGACAAAGGAATGTGGAATGACATTCCTGGTTGGAGAGGAATATGCGACACTTTGTGCCAATACATGATTCTCATCAGCGATTGGGTAAGTCATGGCATGCCAATAACAGCCACCTGGCACCAAGCAATCTCTCGCTTAGAAGGTTATCTACACAACAAAGACAAAATCTGGCGAATGGCTAATGCCAAAGTAGAAGGAGCCATGTCCAGCAAAATCCTGAAAATTAAAAACAACCTGCCTAAACAAGTTGACATTATTCTGATTCCAAATCCAGATGCTTTCCTCAACATTAAAACCAACTCAGAAAACTTTCACAAGCATTACCAAAATCTGGTACCCACAAGAGAAAAACAGAAAGAGCATTTAGCACAGCTAAACACTCAACTATGTGACCACTGTTTGATTCCATGTGACTTTCAGTATTGCAATGAGTGTAATCTCATTTACAATTTACCACCATGCATGATCTACACAATCCCAGAAGAAATCAAACCAATCAGCAACTGCACATCGGAATCAGAATCAATTTTCAATTCCGATTCAAACTCCAATAACGATGACAACAATGATTCCAGCTTAGTTCAATATGGCAATGAAATTAACTCAAATTCAGACTCTAATCCCAATTATGAACAATACATTGCCTTACCAGATCTCTCAAAAGAACAAGAGTTGAAATGGTACAGTGACAATGATGAAAGTATTATGCTAGAATGTGCACATGATACTGATGTCGGATTTGATCTGAGGTATCCAGAAAAAGATGCCATAAAATTGGAACCACATTTGCACACCTGCATTGATCTCAAAATAGCATTGGAAATTCTAGCAACAACCATAGTTCAACTAGCAAAAAAAGAAATAAATATCAGAGGAGAAATAATTGATACCAGATATGTGAGAAATATCATGGCAATGCTACAAAATGACTCAGAAAAAGCCTATATTATAGAGCCAAACAAAAAAATAGCACAGGCAATATTCCTACCTTTGGTTAAGATAGCTCAGTTAGTGTCAGTGAGAAATAGAGAAGAATTAGGAATAACAGCAAGAGAAATCCAGGAATTTGGATCCATAGATAAAATAGATGTACTGGTTAATATGATAGAAGAAAAAACTATTAGCCAAAGAGAATTTATCTCAATCGGTCAAGCAATTTCTATTCTACCATATGACCAGTACATGATAGCAATAGAAAAAAAGGTGAAAAATCAAGCACAGATTTTTGAAGCAGAAGCAAGCCTTTGTAAATCAGAAGGGATTGGACTCATCAATCTCGACATACCAGCCAAAAACCATAATCACATTAAAATTCCCATTTACAACAATACAGAAAATGTTGTAGAGATACCAGAAGGAACCACTATCAGATATTTGACCACAGAAATAGAAGACCAGCCACCAAACACTGTACCAGGCTTTCCACAGCTGTGCAAATATGTCGACATTACTTCACAAACCATATACAGACGAAATGAATATTATTTGCTCCAACCAGAACAATTGGAACAAATGAACATGGGAAACTTAGACCCACTTCAATATATGCAGCTCAAGATGTTGCTCAGCAATTTTAACAACATGTTTGCCAGCAAAAATGAATTTGGCCATACTGACATCATCCAACACCAAATCAAGACTGAAGATGCAATGCCAATTTAACAAAGAGCATACAGAGTACCACCAGCCAGCCATAAGATCATCTGTCAAGAAATCAATCAAATGCTTGACAATGGGCTAATTCAGTCATTAATAAGTCTATGGTCATTACCAGTGGTACTCATCTGTAAAAAGAATAGAAAGATCCACTTCTGTGTGGATTATAGAAAGCTCAATGGAGTAACTTGTAAAAACAGCTATCCAACTCCATGAATTCAAGAGTTATTTGATGCTTTCAATGGAAACAAATGGTTCTCAACACTGGATCTAGACAGTGATTATTGACAAGTAGCCATGGATCCAGCGGACAAAAAAAAGACAGCTTTTATAACAAGAGAAGAGAATTTTGAATTTGAAGTGATGTCATTTGGCTTAACCAATACCCCAGCCACCTTTCAATGACTTATGAAAATTGTTTACACCAGCTTATTGTGAAAATCAGTAGTCATATACTTAGACAACACCAATGTATTCTCAAGGATGTTTGATGATTATTTCTATCATCTACAACAAGTATTTGAAAGACTCTGGCAAGCAGGACTAAAGTTAAATGCCACAAAATGCTTTTTCGGAAAAACAGAATTGAAATTTTTAGGACATATAGTCAGCAAAGATGGCATAAAAACAGATCCAGAAAAGATAGAGATAGTAAAGAACTTTCCAGTATCTACCAATGTGATGAAACTAAAATCATTCTTGGGACTTGCAAGCTATTATTGTCGCTTCATTAAGGATTTTTCTAAAATAGCTCAGCCACTCAATTATCTTCAAACCAAGAATATAAAATATAAATGGACTGAAACCCAGCAAGAAGCTTTTGACATTTTAAGAAGAAAGCTCATCCAAGCTTCAGTATTGATCTATCCAGATCACAGCAAACTATTCATCATTATTACTGATGTATCAAGTCAAGCATTGGGAGCAGTACTATCTCAGAGAAGATCAGATAAAAGAGAACATTTAGTTGCATATGCCAGCTGAGGATTAACACCAGCCAAAAAGAATTATGGAACACCAGAATTAGAACATTTAGCAATTTATTGGGCAGTCATGAAATGGAAAGAATACTTGAGCCAAAAATTTGAGGTGTATACAGATCACAAGGAATTGACATCACTCCAAAAACAAAAATTTGGAGATGACAGACAATCAAGATGGAAAATGGCACTCTTACTATATACTTATATTATATATTATAGAAAAGGAAAAAACAACGGAAATGCTGACGGTTTGTCATAAATGAGACAAATTTAATAACATTTCAATCCAAAAATATAACAAAACCAAACCAAATCTAACGAAAATATAACAAAAAATGAACATACAAAAATATCAACAACTCAAACATTATATAGATACTCAACAGTTCAAGGAGAAATTATCTCAATCGGAATGCAATAGTATCAAACAACAATCAAAATACTTTATTACTTACCAAAATATACTTTATCAGAAGAATAAAAAAGATTTAGATCAATCAACCAGAGTAGTTACAGAGCCAGAAAAAGAGACAATTTTATACAATATGCACTCAAATCCAACAGCGGGACATTTCTACAAAGAAGCAACCATGGAAAGAACCAGAAAAAGATACTATTGGCCATTAATGTATTCAGATATCATCTAATATGTTCAAAATTGTGATGCTTGTCAAAAAAAAGGAGGAACAAATCCAAGTGAACTGTTAAGACCAATCAAAGTAAGACAACCATTTGATCACATTGGAATTGATTTAGTCAGATCATTAACAATTACCAGCAGAGGAAACAGATATATTGCAGTAGCCATAGACTATCTCACTAAATGGCCAGAAGCAAAAGCAATTCAAAGAGTGGATGCAGAATCCATTGCCGAATTCATTCATCAAGATTTGATTTGTCAATATGAATGTCCAAAAGAATTATTATCAGACCAAGGAACTCATTTTGTGAATAAAATATTGGCAAAATTGAGCCAAAGATTCGGAATTAAAAGACCACTATTATCATCCTACCATCCACAAACAAACAGTCTAGTTGAAAGATTTAACAGAACATTGTGTAAAGCAATTACTAAGATCAGCTAAGGAAACCAAGATAAATGGGATTTATTCATATCATTAGTATTATTTGCTTATCGGACAATAAAACAAGATACTACATAAGCAACACTATTTGAATTAGTATATGAGAGAACAGCAACATTACCAGTAGAGAGAAAAATTAATACATATCCAGCTGAACCAATAACAGAAGAGAATTTTCAAGAAACATTGTTGAGAAGAACATATGACTTAATAGAAACATTGGAAAACAAACAAAGAAGAGCAGCTGATAATATTCAAAAGTCACAAAAGAAACAGATAAAAAGACATGATAGTCAACTACTAGACAAACTAGTTGAATTCAAGATTGAAAACAAAGTACTCTTATATTGTACCAAAGTAGAAAAACAATGGAATGGAAAATTCGACCTCAAATAAGATGGACCATTTCACATAGAAGAAATTTTAGGAAATGGAGCTTATAAATTAAGACTGGACAACAAAATTTTAACCAAAGCAGCACATGAAAATTGATTGAAACCATACCACAACACCACACTATCATCCACCAGTAATATTTCACAATTAAAAGTACAGAGAATACTAGTTCAACCAGATAAGATTCCACAAAATCTGGAACCAATTATTATTATTGACAACAACACGTTAAATTGATCCATTAAAAGAATATATAAAGACATGATAAATGTGATAGAAAATATCAGAAAAATGGAAATTACAGACAATATTCACTTACTAGCACAACAACTCTTTTAATTGATCCAACACCAAGAAATGGAAATTACAATCAATCAACAAACCATTTGATATCAAGATACTAGAAAGACATTACAACACAGAAAACAGAAGAAACCAGAAAATACCATCGACAAAATCATTGCAAAAATAAAATTGGCAATAAAAGAATTGACAAAAGAGTCAATATACCAAGAGTTGATTAAAGAAACTTGGAATTGGTGAATACAACAATTTCCAAGAAACTATTGTTATTTTTACTTGGGACAATATGTGAATATTCAGAACTTATATATGGATAAAACAAAGCAGTTATTTGACACAACAATACTACAACAACTAAAACATTTTGTGGGAAAAAACAACTTATCCATACAAGCTCGAGCTATATACTGAATACACACAGCATTTCAGGATTAACCAAAAATTTTACTCAACAAAGCAATGGATATAGTGTTATGGTTTAAAAATTTAGCAAAAAAATCATAAAAATAATATAAACTGTTTAATCATAATATAGTGCAATAATAATCTTAGAAAGATAATGATTAATATAGTAGCAAACACCATCTTGTGATAATAACAAGCACCAGTTCACAATAGCAGTCAACACCAACTAATGATAGCAGCAAACACCAGATTGAAATATCAAAAAGAAAGTATTACAATGTGTTTTCTTGTAGAACTACAAACATATATATATACAGTAGCTTTAATATTAAGAAAAGTCAATCAAGTAATAAAAATCATAACTTATCAAGCAATAGATCCAATTTATCCAACAAACTCTACTTTAAAATTATACCTTTAAATCAAAAAGAAATGAAAAAAAATATTTAAAACTGAATTATCACAATTCCAAAGTAGTAAGAAACTCACTTGTATTATTTATTGAATGAAACTATCATTCATCAGCTGAATTCCTTGAAAGAATAATCTCTGATCAAGATTATTCATGTTGTTACTAATTGATAAAAGCTTTATTGTAAGAATTAGAAAAAATGCCAAAGGCTATTAACATTCCATGTTTCTAGATTAGAGAAACACCTCAGACAATTGCAAAAATAGCCTTAGAAAAAATCCCAGACAGTGGGTAGATTTCAGTTTAGCCTCTGAGAAGGAGTACATAAACACACACAACAATCAGGAATTGAGAAATAACTTACATTGTAACATTAAAGAAAAAGCCTTCAGTATAACAGTAATATTATCACACAAATAGAATTGAGGAACTCACGAGAGACTAATTGTAATTAAAATGGGATATCGGCAATTAAATATACCAAGAAAACCATTCCATAACATTTAGTGAACCCTACAAAAAAAGAAAATCAAAAAAGAAATAATAATTAGCAATAATTTATTGCTAAAAAGGAAGAGACAAAAATGGTGACAAAAACCCCTAATCTTACTGTTCTTGAATTCTGCTGTGCTATTTACACACAAAATCAAAGTAATCTTGGATTATCAGAAGGGTGTTGTCTAGTAGAATCTGCTCTCACTTATTATATCAATGCCAAAATAAATTATTATATAGGAAAGAAAGAAGAACCACATGACACAAAACTTGGATTGTATAGAGAATTATCACAATACACTACAAAAAAAGTAGCAGTAATAGCCACAACTATTGTCAAAATTTATCGAGAAATTGAGCAATACGCCAACAAAAATTTTTTAATATCTACAGGAAACACTAGGGAACATGCCAACAAAACCAAAAAAAATTTAGAAACTAATCAGGAAAGTAACCAGCAAAAACTAAGAACACTTGCTCAAATACCAAAGAAAATTGTTACTCAATCAATAAAAAAAACAACGTATTTATTCACCAGAAAATAAATCATATCATTTTTTACCAAAAAATAAATTATACCATTTTTCACCAGAAAATAAGATACAGATTCCATTAGGAGCTGCATCATTATCAACATCAACTCCACAAATGCCAAGAACTCCTAATTATACTGATAAAATTAAACAATATAACTGGGGAGACATACCAATTACAGAAGGATATTCATTGCTATTCCAAAACCCTCTTTTTCAGCCAAAATTTGGAATGGAGTTTGAAAACCATGAAGAGAAGTCTGAATCAAAATCTGAAAAAGAGACCAGCAAAAAAACAATCACAAGACTGGTTATTGAAACAAGCAGCCAGTTCAGAAATCAAGAAACTCGTAATCAAGAAGAAGAACTGGATATAAGAGAAGCCATCTTTAGAAACATTCAAGGAAATATCATCTCACCTTCTCTTAGACCAATAAGCCCACTAGCAGAAAATGGCGACAAAATGGCCACATCATACATTGCAAAACTAACAGATTTCTCAGGAGAAAAAGAAGAAACAGACATATACACATGGCTCAAAGAAGTGCAAAAAGCCATCCAGGCAAATAACTGGAACAACCAAAGAGCAATTCAAACATTATCTTTCTTCCTAAAAGGCACAGTCGACTCATGGTATCAAAGCCTGGAAACAAAACCCACAAGCTTCACTGAATTTAAAAATACACTTCAGAAGTATTTTAGTGACCTAAATGCTATAATCCAACTACAGAACAAATTCAATACTATCAAGCAAGGTACCAGTAAAACTGTCACCTAATACCTTGCTCAATTCAATCAAATTCGCCATTAAATTGAAGTGATTGAACAAAAATACTACACTGATCTTTAGGTTTTAAATCAGTTTATTAGAGAATTAAAAGGCAGCATTTTAGGAAGAGTACACCCTGCCTACCCTAATTCCTTACCAGAAGCCATTACACTCGCCAGAGCCCTTGAATTGGCTGAAAAAGAAGCTAACCATAGTCAAATGATTAACATGATAATAGAGGAAAATAAGACAGAAACATTAAAGAAAAGAGTAATGCAATTAGAGAAAGAACTCTCTAAGAAAATAGAAAGTTACTTCATTCTAGATCCAAGAAAAAATACATACCAACTACTCCAAAGATGCAGCCAAGAAGTCAGCAACAGTCGAAATAATTACTTGTCACACCAGGAATTCAAAACAGAAATGTGTACCTGTAATTTTTGCAAATACATAAGACATTTGATTAATCAATGTTGAACGTGAATGATGCAGGAAGCATGCAAAAATAATTATTACATGCCACCTCAAATGCCCAGAAACCAGTACACGCCAATACCATACCAATATCCCACCATGTATCAAAATCAAAGAACTTACCAGCAACAGCCCATAATAGCCAACCCAAATTAGTGTTCTAAGCTCTGAAATCAGCCCATGTAGAACCAGAATGCATTGGTCCAGAAGAATCCAAACTGCGCTAGAACCAGTTAGCAAACCAATCTAAACTACCAAAATTATCAACAAACTTATCTTAATATACCAGAAAATCTGATCATCAGAAACAATGATAGTAGAAACATAAACAGAACCGAAAATTCCTCCAACAAATTGAGCCAAACAATACTACCAGCAATTGCTACTGAAAATAGCAGCCTTGCAGCTATTTTTCCTTTTGAATTAGAGGAAAACGAGGCTATGTTCAGTGGAACAGCATTGGACAAAAAACACCCAATCACTGCTATATATACAGAAGCCACTGTAAACAATACCCCAATCAAACTTATCTTAGATAACAAATCCACTAGAAGCATTGTAATGCTTCAACTAGTAAACCAACTGGGTTTCAAAGTTGATTGTGCTGCAATGTCCTAAATTATAATAGCTGATGGAAGTACAAAGCTGCTTTATGGCAAAATCAACTCATTTCCTTTCAAAATTAACAGCATAGTAATATCTACAAAAGTATTAATAATGGACACTACACAATATCAAGCATTAGTAGGGAATGACTGGCTAACAAAAGCCAACACCATCTTAAACTGGACCACCCAAGAGTTTCTGATCAATTATAATAGCCACCAGGCCAGAATTTCAGCCATCTGTGGCCACTTCCAAAAACCCAGCACCAACTAAAGACTTACCTTTGAATTTAAGGAAAATCCAGCACTACCAGCCATCGAAACCTATCAACTCTCTTGGGCTGATGACTAAAGAACAGGACTACCAGCTGTACCAATATGAACCAGTAAAAAAAAATCCGAATGGAACCAGGTAAGTCTACAAAAAAACCACTAGTAATGCAAACCAAAGCTAGAATGCTCAGTTTGCAAAAAAAAACTTTTGTCTATGATAGCATGTAGCACACCAGATAAAGACCCAAGAAATCTTACCCACTACTATTGTAATCATTGTAACAAAGAAAAATACAGTTATTCAGAAAGACACGGAAAATGGGATAAGGAACCATGCTTCACTTGTGTAGAACTATTACCAAGAGGGTGTAACTGAAACGACATATTAGGCAGAGGAAAAACATGTGACACAACTTGCCAATGCACAATCCTCATCTGTAACTGGATAAGAGAAGGAATGCTGTTCAAAGCAGCATTCAACAGAGCATTAAAAAGACTACAGCACTACTCACACAACAAAGACAAGTTGTACAACACTGTACAGGCCAAAGTAAGAGGAGGAACTGCCGAAGAAATACGACATTGAAAAGAGTCAGCTGAAGTAGCCAATGAAATCACTAACTACAATATGTTTGACTCAGTAGATGAATTCCAGAACTACTACCAACAACTATGCCCCATTTAACAAGAGCAAGAACAATACCTCACTCAAATTAACATTTACCTCTGTAAAAACTATCTTATCTTATGCCAAAATCAGTGCTGTGAAAAATGTCAAGATGAAAGAGACTTAGAAAAAAAAATGGGAATTGAGAATCAGCAGTCTCAAAATCAATCAATAAATCAACAAGACTCACCTGACAGTCCTGAGTCAGAAAAATTTGTAGTCTATACTGACCTAAAACAGGTGATTGACATCTAATACTTTGACAACGGGCACTTAGGAATAATACCCAAAAGAGCTCATCCAACTGACACTGAATTCGATCTACATTATCCAGAAGACAAATCCACAACATTACCACCCAGAAGCATCACCAAAATCAACCTGAAAATAGTGGTTGAAATTCCACCAGGAATAATAATTCAAATAGTATTGCAATCAAGTCTCGTGAAAAAAGGAATAAGTGTTCAAGGAGAAGTAATTGACTCCAGATACACTGGAAATTTGATGGTTTTGCTACAGAACAATTCAGAAAAGCCTTATACCATTGAATCTAAGGAAAAAATTGCACAAGCAATTTTCTTACTATTGGTAAAAATTGGGAAATTCATGTTAGTGAAAAATCGTGAGGAATTGTTACAAACAACAAAAGGAACTTTTGATTTTAGATCAACAGAAAAAGGAATTGAAGTGAATTTTGCTGAAACAATAGAGAAAAAAGACAAAGTAATTAAAACTGAGTGGTCCATCACACTCCTACTATATAGAAAATCAGAAATAAGAATAAAAAAGACAATTAAAGAAAAAGACCTAATATTTGAGCCCTACTCAGAAACTTGCCAACAGTTTTTCATAGGACTTATTAACCTTTTTATTCCAACTAATAAAGCTCAATAGATAAAAATTCTTATCACAAACACCACAGAAGAATCCGTCTGCATTCTGGAAGATACCATTATTAGATACCTTGGAACAGAACTAGAAAACGTGTCAACACCACAAAAAATTCTAAATTTCCCAGAAATTACCCTCTATTATGAACTCACTTCAATAAATTGGCAGCAACCGTTGGAATGCTATCAATTTATGCCAGAAGAATTGGCCAAATTAAACATTGGAACAATAGATCCTAACCAACAACAACAATTAAAAGCATTAATTTTAAAATACTTTGATATATTTTCACAAAATAGTGAATTTGGAAGAACCAACTTGGTTCAATACCAAATTCCCACTGGAGACACCAGACCTGAAAAACAATGTGCTTACCATGTCCTACTAATGAAGCATAATTTTATCAAAGAAAAAGTCCAAAGCATATTGGAAAAAGGAATAATCCAACCATTAATGAGTTCATGGTTCTTACCAGTTGTTTTAGTAAGGAAAAAGAACAGAAAAATTAGATTTTGCATCGACTATCACAAATTAAACAGCAAAACAACCAAAGACTCATACCCAATACTGTTAATTGACAAAATCTTTGACATTTTTGAAGAAGCAAAATGGTTTTCTACACTTGATTTGACCAGTGGGTACTGGCAAGTGGAAATGGACCCAAAGAACAGGCATAAAACAGCATTCACAACACAAAATGGCAATTATGAGTTCAATGTAATGCTATTTGGATTGATAAACATTTCTGTGACATTCCAAAGACTAATGGATATAATTTATTTCAGAATCCTGTGCCAATCTATTGTTGTCTACTTGAATGATACAAATGTTTTCTTGTCAAAATTCACGGATCATCTCCAATATTGCAACAAGTTTTTAAGAGATTGAGACATGCTGGACTTAAACTAAATCTAGAAAAATGTTTTTTTGGGAAAAATGAGCTAGCATTTTTAGGATACATAGTTGAAAAAGATAGAATAAAACCAGATCCATCAAAAATAGACAAAGTAAAAAATTTTCCAGTATCTCAAAATGTTTCAGAAGTTAGAAGTTTTTTAGAACTCGTATCTTACTACTACTGCTTTGTAGAAAACTTTTCAAACATTGTTAAACTCCTTAATTACCTACTATCCAAAAATGTGAAATTTGAATAGACTAAAGCACAACAAAAAGCTTTTGAGTACCTTAGACAAAACCTCATTGAATTACCAATAATAATCTATCTGAATTTCAACAAGAAATTCATTTTGGCCACAGATGTCTTTGGAACTGGACTTAGAACCATTCTGTTATAAAAAGATAATAATGGAAGAGAACATATAATTGCTTATGCCAGCAGAAGTCTCAGTATGGCAGAGCAAAACTACGCAGCACACAAACTTGAATGCTTAGCAGTAGTCTGGAGTTGTGTTCACTTTGACACATATTTACAGTACCAATCCTTTGAGATTATTACAGATCATAGAGATCTGGTCTGGTTAAATAACAAGAAAGTGCTAAAAAGAAAATATGCCAGATGGTCACAAATGTTAGCACTATACAATTATATTATCAAATACAAAAAAGGTACCAAAAATGCTAATGTTGACTGTTTGTCAAGAATAAGACATACATAAAAATCACCAACCCACCCACCACAATAACAATAAACAACTACCTTTACAAAAACCTCAGTCAATACTTGGAAACACTACAAATAGACAAAGAAATGCCAGTAAAAAAGCTAATTAAACTCTAAAAATTAGCAAAACACTATTTCATCCAAAATCACATACTTTATTACCGAAATCGACAAAATTCAGATAATTCATTAAGAGTTATAACCATGGATGAAAAAAAAACTATCTTATTTAACATGCACTCAGATATTCATTCAGGCCACTTTGGAAAAACCAATACTACATTTCATTCAAAAACAGTTTACAGAATTTTCAAAGCATTTGAAAACTGTCACAAACTATTGTTGGACTCAACCATGAACATAATAACAATCAACAGTATTAAACAACTTACTAACTCGCAATTTCAAGAATTACAACAACAAATTAATAACACAGTATTGAACCACTATAGTAACTTAGAATTTAATGAAGAAATTAATTTCGATTTTGACAGAGCTTACTCTTAAAAGAAGGGGATAATGTTATGGTTTAAGAATTTAGCAAAAGAATCATAAAAATAATATAAACTATTCAATCATAATATAGTGCAGTAATAATCTTAGAAAGATAATAATTAATATAGTAGTAAACACCATCTTGTGATAGTGGCAAGCACCAGTTCACAATAGCAGCTAACACCAACTGGTGATAACAGCAAACACCAGGTTAAAATATTAAAAAGAAAGTATTACAATGTGTTTTCTTGTAGAACTACAAACATATATATATACAGTAGCTTTAATATTAAGAAAAGTCAATCAAGTAATAAAAATCATAACTTATCAAGCAATAGATCCAATTTATCCAACAAACTCCACTTTAAAATTGTACCTTTAAATCAAAAAAAAATAAAAAAGAATATTTAAAACTGAATTATCATAACTCCAAAGTAGTAAGAAACTCACTTGTATTATTTATTGAATAAAACTATTATTCATTAGCTGAATCCCTTGGAAAAATAATCCCTGATCAAGATTATTCACATTGTTACTAATTGATAAAAGCTTTATTGTGAGAATTAGGAAAAGCGCCAAAGACTATTAATATTCTGTGTTTTTAGATTAGAGAAACACATCAGGCAATTGCAAGGATAGCCTCAAAGAAGACCCCAGACAGTGGATAGATTTCAGCTCAGCTTCTGAGAAGGAGTACATAAATACACACAACAATCAGAAATTGAAAAATAATCTACATTGCGACATTAAAGAGAAAGCCTTCAGTATAACAGTAACATTATCACACAAATAGAATTAAAGAACTTACGAGAGACTGATTGCAATTAAAATGGGATATTGGCAATTAAATATACTAAGAAAACCATCGCATAACAATGGTTACCAGTAATCAATTGGGAAAGATCACCAATGCTTAATTTGAAAAATTACAGACTCAAATAACACAAGTAATTCTCGAAAACAAAATTCAGGAAATACTTCAAGAAGGAGAATTAAAAGAGTTGGATTTCAATGGAGCTCAATATTAAAAGGAAGAAATAATGTTACTCATAGAAATATAAGAAATATATTAGCATAATTATTAGCCAATCAGAAGTAGACGTAGTAATTGTGAAATTCTAGAATTTCTCTCAGAAATTGCAGAATTCTAGGAATTACAGAATTTTTACACAAGGAATTGCAGGATTTCAGAATTCCAGGATTCCTCTCAAAGAAATTGCAAAATTTCAGGAATTCCAAGACTCCTGTTATGAAGAATCGAGGAATTGAGAAATTTCAATTATGTATATATAGCAGTAGTATTAGAAGCTGAAAATACAAACCTCTCAGTTTAGATTTGATCTAAACAACCTTCCAAACCACAATAAATAACTATTTGTTATCTTAAACTCACTTCCACTATCAACTCTTCATATTGATAATAATTAATACTTAACTACACTGGAACAATAGCTCTATTGACAGGATACTAATTTGCAATTCGCCTTGACTTAATTTTTTACATTTCTTTATTTTTTTTATTTTTTTCTTTGATTTTATTATTGTATACTAATTGATTAAAGGTTAAAAGCACTGAGTTATTGACATCATGATAGCCTGATAAAAGACCCAAAAATAAGGGTAGGATTATATATATTATTGAATAGCTTACCAGAAGAGCATGACTGCCAGAATAAATCTGGCCACCAAGCTGAGAAAGAAATTGGGAAACAACTTACAGAAAAACTGCAAATACTATTAACAAAGAATCTCTGTCCATTATACAAAGGACTCATTTGGAAAAACCTTCAGATATCAACTACTTAAAACTATTATTAACAATGCAAATAGCTTTTGAGCACCAAGTTATGGGTTTGTTATTTGATCTAAGACCCCAAATAATCACCTATAACACCAGCATTAATTACTTAAATTTGGCATAAATTTCTGTAAAAATATTTTAAATAAGTAATAACTGCTTCCATATTACTTTATTTAATAGTAATAAAGCTAATTAACAAGCAATTTATGCTATTATTATTACTAAAATACTGTAAAAATACAGTTTTGAACATGTTGAAATCTTGAAGTTTGTTGACAAATTTTAGTATTATAAATTAGCAGTATTTTAGAAAAAGTACAAAATAGCTTAAAATGCTTTGGCATTATTCTATTCATTGGTTGTAATGGTTTTTTTCATATCATTTAGCCATGTTTAAGTGTTGTTCTCTTTACCAGTGAATTTTTCTAATTTAGCAATTGGTACATATATTATTTGTATAAGTAATAATTATTGTTGTGATTGTTGTTAAGATTATTGTTAAAATTGTTGTTATTGTATAGCAATTAATGCAACTGGTGAATTGATTATAATCAACTGAAGATAAGTTTTGTTAAAAAATAGAAGTAGGGTTTAGATTGTTCAGGTTTTACAGAGTTTAAACAATTGGAGTTTGTATTTCTGGGTTATCTAAGATTAGATTTTAATAATTACTTTCCTAATTATTATCTTTTTTTTCTTTTAATTTAGTTTTTTTTCAAAGACTAATAGATTCAAAATTTGGTTAAAATGGTAGTAATCAAAGTCTTAATAGTATTGTTAATTGTGATTTAAATCTTTCAAAGTAATTACTTTACATTCCTAATAATTTGTTTTTTTTTTGTTTATTTTAAAATAGTATTCTTGCTAATAATGTTTTTGAGCTGTTGTAAATGTAATTGCTAATGTTATGTAGATAATACTTTTAAGTGTGTAGTAATATGATAAGTTAATAAATAAATAACTCTTGGTTTTTTCCAAGTAGACAATTATATTTTCTTTGATTTTCCTGTTGAAATTTCTAATTTTCCTTTTTTTTTGTTTGCAAAAGTAATAAAAAATTTTTGTTGGATGTATTTTTTAATTTTTCTGTTTATTTTTGTAATTAGTAGTGCAAACAGATAATTTAATAAAAATGTAGTGCTTTGTAATAATTTATTATAAAAATTCTTAAAAGTGGCTTTTAGATTTCTTTGGTCTCTTAAGTAGTATACAATTTTTTTGTTAACATAACAATTAAAAGCTGATTTTGTTGGCCAATTATCACTGATCAGTTCAAAGTAAGTTTAATTGTGTCAAAATAAAGCTTTTGCAAATTTTAAGTAATTTGTTTCTATTATTTCTGATTCTGCCACTTTTCTGAATAATTGCTGTTAACACTAGTTTTCTGTTAAATTATATTTTACAAAGAACATCAAATATTACAAATAATTATTTGGAATGTTCAAACAAATAATAAACTTATAACTTAATGCTTAATAGCTGAAAATATTGGTAATTTTTGAAGATTTTGGAATCTAAAAGTTTTGGTTAAGTTTTTTAAATAATAAACAGAAATTCAATTAATAATTTCTTTTGTAAATTTTTTTT
>JAAOMT010000402.1:69669-99389 GCA_016748015.1 Geosiphon pyriformis | reverse complement strand
ATTTCGGGGTTGCGGAGCAACGAGGCTAAGCCTCCCCAAATTAAAGATAAGTATTTTTTATTACCTCGTTATATACTCTATTTACTATGGCCTGAATACCTAGAAAAAATTTTTAATTTCCTAGCCGAAGACGAATCGCTATATCCCGCTTTATTCATTTTCCCTTGCTTCACCATAACTGCCAACTTTAGTTCAGGAAATGTTAGATGCCCACCCTCAAACCTTCTGAGAGGGCAGACGATACAGAGTGTATTACGATGATCTTTTAGATCTCGATGAAATTGGCAGATGCTATTAAAGTTAATACTAATAGTGGGGAAGGCTCCAAAAAATTTAGGAGTGTTAAGACGTAAGTTGAGTTTTTTCATTTTAGCGTATAATGCTGGATATGCGTTGTTAATATAATTGTTTACTGCGTCGGAAAGTGACTGAAGTCCTCGGATCAAATCCTGAACACACTTACGATGCTCCTGGGAATGTGTAAAAGCAATATTCGAAATGACATATGGTATATTGTTATTATCAGTAAAACAACTGAAATGTTCTATTAAATTTTTGATGAATTGGTTAGATCAATGAGAAGGCTCACTAAGGTTGTGTTTATAATATTGATCTACTATCACCCATGCAGTCTTTACGACCAGGTGGCTGTTGAGGTCGAAGAAATCTATCATTGTTTCACTGATTGCATTTTTAAAACACCTAGGTTTAGAAATATACTTGTAACCGTCTAGATGGACGTCAATCGCAACCTTCTTAGTTGTTTCATTCACTATAAAAATTTTATCATTCAGATGGCATAGGAACACATTTAGGATATCATAAAGTTCCATAGGACTTTTTTGGGCTTCTATATGTAGTTCGTACGCGTGCTTTGTTTTTTTCTTCATAAGTGATAGCAATGATGTCGAAATTTTTAGTTTTTTCAAAACCTGCCCACTGTTCAAACTTTTCCCATAGTTCTGAAGAGGTTTGATCTAAAAGGGTCTCTAGCATGAAAAATTTCACACTCGGACAATTCTAAATATTGAGTGAGTACTGAGTATTCTTTATTGTCGTTGGAAATTAAATCGTTTGAATTTATTTCACTAATATGTCTTTGAAATTTATCTTCTAAAAGTTTTTCGATGAATGTAGATCTTGCGATATATTAGTTAATTTAAGATCGTCGGAGTCAAAGTCTTTAGAAACCCAATATGACTGAATATAATCACGGATTTCTTTTTTTGTAAGTTTGCGAGTCTCCGCTTGTGTTTTGTGCTAAGAAAAAAATATATAATAGATATGAATATATGTAGATATTAAAGGGGTAATATATTTTAAGCAGTCATAGATTTCAAGAAGAATAAGAAGGATACACGCAAAAAATTTCTTATCCTATAGATAGCTCGGAGATTTTAGAAAGCGTATCGGAACTTTCTCTCCTCACTAAAGGACAATAATAATTTGGTAACCCATTCTTGAAGGTAAAATATATAAAGTAAAACTTTGCAAGGGAGGGTTCAATCAGCCCCTAGACTTTGCCTCGAAAGGCAAATGATTGCCACTATACTTCAAGTTCAACTGTCGAATGATATATACAATATATCTCGAAACCGCTAAAAAATACTAACTATATAATTTAACTTACTTTAACTGGATCGTAAAAAATCTCGACCTTCGCCTTCTTGGCATGTCGTTGTAACTTCACCGCATGTTCCGCTTCGAGAAGGTCGGTCCGTTTCGCTTACTACTTGACTCGTCCATTGCTTGCTTAATTCCTCTTTACGAGAACTCGGAATATATGGTAACTCTAACGGTGAAATAAACGTGGAATGAAAAATTAACCGACATAGGAAAAACAGTTTTGTATGACTACTGATCAAATCGTCATCATGACATCAGATGGCAGTGAAAATATTTTTGATCAGCAGTCTTACAAAAATTTATACGTGTGTCTTTGTTTTGGTATTGCTCATTTTGCTGTGCCAACAACTGTTTTTTTTCTATGTCAATTATGAACGATAAAGAGGGATCCTATTATTTGGTTATACTGATAAGTCTTATGGGGATGGCAATTTGGAGAAGGAAGAACTTTAGCTATAAGTCCCGTTTTTCTACCTGCTACGTATCACTTTACAATAAGAGATTCTTAACTTTGCTCTCTTTATATGGTAGATTTATCCAAGACATCTCTATAGTATGTGTATTTGGGGAGACGATTTGAGGAGTTGTCATCAAAAATTGGAGAGGAACTTGCTGTGGAGGTGTCTTTTATGCGTGATATTAATTCGACACTTAATATTTTTAAATATTGAGTTTCTATTCCTGCTAAAGCTATTCTATTTTTTTTCTTTTCAATAAGCCACTTTGAGGATTAGAAAATATTTGGCCTGCTATTTTGTTCTCTTTTCTTTTTTTACCCACATCGTCCATGTGGTCCTTAGACGGTGAATAATGTCTGAAATCAGTAGCAAACTTTATTTACAAAGACATTTTTTGCATATATGATTCAATATCAAAAGATCTTAATCTTTACCATACTATCTACAGACAAATAAACTTGTAAAGACACATTCTATTTGATCTGACTTACGGAAAATTAACAAGACTATTAGTTAATTTCTCAGTAGAAATTTATTTAGTCCAGTCAATTATAGAAGAAAATTTCCAAGTAAAAAGCCTACACACTTCTAAGCACTTTAGAAGAAAAATAATAAAGTACAGCCACCTATATTAAACATTCTTAAGCTTAACAAAAAGAATTACATGACAACAAATTATTACCTGCCACCAATAAGTTCAAAGTTGAAAACAAAGTTTTTTTACACAGAATTAAGACTAAAAAACAATGAAGTGAAAAGTTTGATTATAAATAGAATGAATTATTTTATGTACACAAAATTATATAAATTAAGACTTGATGATAAGATTTTAAAAAAAGTTGTACATAATGACAAACTGAAACATTCTCATTTAAAAATCAATCTCAAGTCTTTAATTCCACAAGTTGGTATACAATTTTTCTTAATTAATCCAAAAAATATTTTTTGAAACTTAAAACTGATAGTTATTATTAAACAACTTTCAAACTTAAACATTTAAAATTCATTTATTTGATATTTTAATTTTAATAATTTAAAAGATAACAGAAACAAAAACATGAAAAAAAATTACATAAAAACTCAAAACAAAAATAATATAAAAATCTTATACTAAAAACTAATAAAATTAATATATAATAAATTCATTGTTATCACAAATTCTTTTATTATGACTATTCTCTAAAACATTTAACAAATATTGCAAATACACAATGAATTCAAGACAACAGTCGGATCAACAAACATCTGTTACAAAATCAAAGCAGCTTTAAGACTCTATATCTATTTTATATCTGTAAAAATATTTTACAAAACCCAATTTTACAACTATTGAAAATTCAATACATTAGAAAGCTTACAAAACTGAAATTCTAACAATTTTTAAACCAAATTACTTTAATAATTTTAGATTACTATTTGAAAATTACAGAACAGTATTTAAAGCTCATTCTATTATAAGTTCAACAGTAAAACATATTCTAAAATATAGAAAAATAATTTAGAAGATAAATTAACTTCTTGGAAATTTACTAGTTCTTATCAACAAAAAATTAATAGCAAAACAGTATTAACAATATTAAAAAAGAGGGCAAAAAGCCTCCAGTAACATTGTAAACAACTTGATACAAAACATTTGTAAACAATTTAATGCCAAAAAATCTTTATTATCATTTTATTATTCACAAACAAATAGATTTATATAATGTTTTAGCAGAACACTTTATAAATTATTAACCAAAGTTTTAACTAATTTTGAGTAAAAATAGAATATTTTTATTTCATTAATGTTATTAGTATATAGAACACTAAAACAAAATACAACAAAACATATATTATTTGACTTGACTTATAGAAAAACAGCAAAATTACCAATCAATTTTACAATAGAAACTTATATAGTTTAATCAATTACAGAAAAAACTTCCAAAAAACACTCTAATAAAAAACCTACACATTACTTAGCCCTTTAAAAAGAAAAAAACAAAATTGCAGCTACTTATATAAAATATTTTCAAGTTCAACAAAAAGAATGCCATAACAATAAACTGTTATTAACCACCAAATTTAAAGTTGAAAACAAAGTTTGCTTATATAAAACTAAGGCTAAAAAACGTTAGAATAGAAAATTCAATCATAAATGAAATAAATTATTTTATGCAAACGAAATTCTAAGAAATAGATTATACAAATTAAGACATAATAATAAAGTTTTAAAGAAGGTTACACATGATGACAAACTAAAATACTAATATTTAAGAACTAATATTGAATCTTTAATTCTACAAATTAATATACAATTTTTCTTAATTAACTTAAAAGATATTTTTTGAAACTTAAAACCAATAGTTGTTATTGAACAACTTTTGAACTTGAACTAATTAAATTTAATTATCTTAAAATTATTTCTTATGATTTAAGGATAACAAAAACAATTACACAAAAACAAGTTAAAATTACATAAAAAATCCAATAACAAAAATAATATAAATTCTGTATACCAAAAATAATTTCATTTTCTTTTTATACTTTAAAATTTTTTCAATAACTATTCTCTAAAACATTCAACAAATATTTTAAAAACTAATATTAACTTTAAAAACACTTCTCAAATTATTCATAAAAATTATTAAAAAACAAATTAATTATATTCAAATAGAATCTACTATAATCTTAATAACAGAGATTCGAAATTATTATCTTTATAGAAAAAATACAAGAAGTTATTCTAAAGTTCACTTACTAAAACTTTTAAAGCAAGCTTTAAGAGAAAACTTATTATTCGTCTCTATTGATATTCCTCCAAATATTACAATTCAACAAAAACTCCAATAGTGTCTTAATAAACAGAACAATAAATACCTTCCAATTTATAGATATTTTTATATTGAAAAAATACTACATAAAAAAAACTAAAACTCGAAACAGCAAATTTCACATCAAAAGCTATTTAAAAGCAAATACATAATAAATTTACTTAGATGTTTTGCTTGCTATCAAAAAACAAATAACAATTGAAGACAAAATTAGAGTACATTCTGTTATTATTTCCTAAAAAACTGTTATAAAAAACTAAAAATTGGTACTAAAATAGAGAAATATATATTTAAATACATAACTGCCAAAATACTTTTTTTTTAAATATATTTAGAAGAATAATAAAAGAATTTTACCTATAGACCAAAAATTGTCATATAAAAGACAACTGAAATATTATAAAAAACTTGGTAAAATAATAAAAGACATAAAACTTATAAAAAAAACAACTGCAAGAATTTAGGCAAAATTCTTAGACATTATATATTTATAATGTCCCAAAAGTTTTAATTATTGCAAAAAAAGCCAATATACTTGTACAAAAATTTGGTTTTGTGAACTTAAAACTAATATTGTTACAGCTTTTTTATATCTTATTAGTTAAAAATTTTAACAAATTAATTAGTTTTAAGATAAAAACACTAAAACTATTTATACATAATTTTATTTTACTAGAGCTCAATTTTTTAAAGATAATAATATTACAATTAAAACTTTTACTTTTCAGCTTTTATTTATTTATTTAGTTATAGTAGTTTCATGTATTAGCTACTAATATAATTAATAACCATTTTATTTTGCTATTTATTAATATGTTATATCTGACTATAACAATATATTGTTTGTAATACTATACCAATTTGTTTTTAATTTAAATTCTAAAGTTTTAAAAAACAATAAAGGTTTTTGTAAAATAAATAACAAACATATCTAATTATAAGACAATATTTTTATTATTATTGTATTTTAAAATTTTTAAAAAAACAGTTTTTTTAAAGTTAATTTATATTTAATTATTATCTGAAAATTTTAAAATATTATTTTAATAAATATTTCTAATTAAAATATTTATCTTATAAAGTTTTTTTAACATTATAATTATATGCTATATAGTATTTTATAATTTATATTTATATTTAGAAAATATCATAAAACCAATTAAAGTCAAATATATTACTATTAAGTATTTTATAAGATAATAATTAAGAATTCTAATTGGTTATAAGCCTAAAAACATATTTGGTAAAATTTTTTATAAAAATTAAGATCAATAATACTTGATTTATCTATTTTTTTAATAAAAATATATTATTACGATATAATTAGTTAATATTTTGTTATTAAGTCTGTTATATTGTTTATATAATAATAGTAAAATTGCAAATATGTATTTTTTATTATAAAAATTAAAATAAACAATAAGTTATTGAAAGTAAATAAATTTCAAAATTAAATATAATTATTTAATATTTGTGTTATAATTAATAATTTATCTTAAATATTTTTTTCTTTACTAATTATTATAAATAAGTTATTATAATAAACTATAATATTTAGCTAAATTTTTTTTTCTGTTTTTTTATTATTTTTTTATTTTAGTAATAAAGTTGTAATATATTAGTTTAAAAATATAATTATTAATATCATCTTTGATTAGTTTTTTTTGTCTAAAATATTTGATATAAAATTTGTTAAAAATAATATTGTTATAGTTGAAACTTTTACTTTTTAATTTTTATTTATTTACTTAATTATAATTAGTCATATGTATTAGTCATTAATATTATTAATTAGTTATTCTATTTTTAGAATTAATTGTTGATATGATTATTAATTTGATCAATAACTTAATTATTAACTTAATTATTAACTTGATTATTAACTTAATTATAGATTTAATTATTAATTAAATTATTGATTTGATCATTATTTTCTTTTTTAAAAGTATATAAGTAAAGCTGTAAAAGAATATTTACATTCGAATTTACACTTAAATCAATACAATAATATCAACTTTTTTATTTTTTTCCACTATTTATTTTTTTTCTTTTCTTGATTTGTATAATTGTTAGTTTTTGTAAAGTATATTAAATAAACATTTATTAAAAAAGATAACTAATGCCTAATATTAAATTCTAAAAACATCAACATAAGACATAAAATTATATTAATGTATTATTTTTTATTGACAATATAGACTATTCTTTATTTTCAGATTTTTTTGTCATAAAATTTACTATTATGTTCACTTTTGGTGAATATCGAGGTTCAAATGCAAAAGCCCAGTAATGGTAGCTTAAAATCAACAAAAACATTTATTATGTATTTTATTTAGCTGGCAATCGTTTAAAAAATTTCTAATAGAAATAAACAATTAATGTTCTTGCCTGCATTAATGTTTTCTCATAGGATATTATTTGGTTTAGGCACAGTGATTTAATAAATAGAAATATTAGTATTGTTATTTTTAGATTATGAGACTTTATTGGAATAAGTTCTATTTATTTCATGCAATCTTAATGAAATTATTGTGTTATAATGAGGGGAATTAATATAGAAAAATCCCTATTAAGTCTAATTACGTTTAATAATCTCTTGTAAAGTTAACCAAGAACTTTTTGAAAAACTAGTCTGTTTAAGTGTATTAAATCAATCACCCAGTAAGCCTGTTTAAGTAGATTAAATCAAGTGAATTAAATCAATCACCCATCTAAAAATGTAAATATTTACCGACATTCGAACTTTCCGTTACGTGGGTCGAGGCGGGGATACGCTTCCATGGAATGGAATTCATTTAAAATAATGCGCTCGATTTTATTCAGGTCTTTAAATTAGATAGTTAATTATTTGTTGATTGTCAATACTTTTCCAATTCTTTGTCATTTGTTGCCCATTGCCAAAGCCCTATTTTTTTTTAGTATCTCATGTTGAAAATGTAATCTTGATATGATAATGATGAACACTAAACTTGTTTTGAAATCTTTTGAATGTTTGGAGGCTGTGTTTTAAGTAAACAGTCGTGTTTCCAGATCCCATGTTACAACAGGGAGTACGCGTATTGGCTACGCCCGGTGGTTTTCCATTTTTTTTACATTATTCAGTCTAGTATATTAATTTTTTTTTCGGATACGAGATATGTTCTTAATGGCTAATCCATCTGTGACCATTTATATTGTTTTCTTAGACAAAGAGAAGAGTTAAATTAAACGTTATAATGAATCCCACGGTTTTAAGGGGGATGTGAATTTGATTTCCATACTGATTGTATTTAGCCATTTTAGGATAACAGAGTCAAAAAAATGAGTCATGAGGATCCGCGTAATAATATAAATAATTTCCAGAAAGTACCAAGGTTTCAAAAAGTGACGCTTTGTATTTAAAAAATGTTTAAATTTAGATTTGGTTAATTTTCTCTTTCATAATTTATTTATTAAAACTATAACTTAAAAAAATTTACATGGTATTAAAAAAACAATTAATTGTATTTTAGTATCTTTTTTTAAATAATACAATAATTGTTTATGATATTATAAAAATATAAAATTTTTTTTATAAATTACAAAACTTTAGTAATTTGGTTAATTTGGAATTTTTTTTAGATATATAGCTTTTTACTTTGTATAAGCAAACCAATAAAGATTATTAAAAATTTAATTTCAAAAATATTAATGGTTTTAAATAGATTAAATTTAAGAATACTTTTCTGTTTTAGTCTACTGTCTTTTTAAATGCTTTTAGAAAATTAAAATTTGTTAGTAATTTAGAGATTATATAAAAAGATTGTATATTTTGTTGCTAATTAGATGTTTTTAAAATCTTGATATAATAAATTGTTATATATAAAAAAATGCTTATATATTATATTTTATAAGTTAAAATTTTTATTTTTAAATTATTTGCTTTAATATTAAATCTTAATTTTATTTGTTTTATATACAATTAGTTAGCCTTAAATTTTTTAAAAGTTATTGTAGTTTGGAATCTAATGTATATTAATTTTAAAATTAATATTATTAGATTAGTTTTGTATAAAACAAAAAGAGTTATTATGTTTTAAAATTTTGTAAATTTTACAAGATCAAATCAAATAAAATTTATATTGTTATTAATTAATATATAGAAAACTTTATTATTAATAAGAATTATGTAATATACAATGTTTTAAAATATTTTTTTTACAAAATAGTTTTGAATTATTTGGTTGTAAATAATAATTTTATTTTGAATATTAATAATGTAAAATTATTTGTTAATTTAATTATAAAAAACTGAACCAAAAAACATATTATTTTTCATAAATTTTATCATTTTTAATAATGTTAATATACTTTTTTTGACTATGTTAATAAAAATACTTTTGCAAACATAATAAATTAAGTTACTTAAAATAAAATTTTAAATATAATTAAAATTTTTTTTAATGACAAAACTGCTAAATTGTTAAGCATTTTAATTAAATTTTAGAATTACTGTAGTAAGTGTATTAATAATTTGTTATTAAATCTAATTAATTCTTATTTAATCTTAGAATTAATATCTATTTAGTAAAAACATATTTGAGTTTTAATAATTTTTAAATTTTATGATTGGAAAAATATTTTAATTAATACTTAACTAATAATTCTGATTAAAACTTCCAAAAAAACTTTATTAAAACTGTTGTATAATTATATTTTTGTTACTTGTAATAAGTTTAATATGTTTTAAAGAGACAACTTTTTAGTTTTAAAAAATAATTTCATTTTTTACCAATTTTTACTATACGTTTAATTTTAAAGTGTGACTGGTTTTTATAGAACATGTGCAAAATATACAATTTAATAAATTAGTTTTATTTAATAAATAGTAATAGGTTTGTTAAATTTGTTAATAATATTTAAAGTAAAAAAATTAATTGTGTTATAACAGATTTTAGTTTATAAATAACTATAAAATTTATGATAGTTTAGATCAAAATAAAGTGTTTTTTCTTTTGCTTTGACAGATTTTTAATGACTTTTTTTTGTGTAAGATTAAAAAGTATAAACAATTCTGTAATTATTATATTGATACCAAATTTATAACCAAATTGGGTTGTATAAAGAATCAAGCAAGTCTTATATTTTTTGGCTGCTAATGTTTTTGTTGATAATACTATATAAATTGACAATAATTATGTAAAAATATAGTGTATTTTCAATATTACAAGTAAATTTTTTAAATTCAATAGTATATCTATTAATATTAACAAAATTATAACTGTTTCTATCAACTAATAGATTATTAATACATCTTTGTTTATCAGCAAATTACTTATTACTATTGTTAAGAAGAGAAAGTTATATTAATATTTAAACATTTTTTTGTTAATGAATTCTATTTATCAAAAATAATACTATACCAATTCTATGACAAAATATCTTTAGAATAAATTGTTATTTAGATAAGAAAACAATTATTGTGAAACTATTAGAAAGCATATTTAATTAACCAGATTAAGTTTATTTTATAATTATCACTAATAATTTTGTAAAAGATGTAAAATATAATGAAGTCATTAGGGAAATTCATAGAAATATTTTGTAATTTAAAACAAGGAAATATTCATTTTTTATTTTTTTTGCTTTTTAAGAAATTTATTTTAAAATTTAATTATTAATTATTCATTTATTCATTCATTAATTTGTTTGTTCACTTATTTATTTAGAGCAAAAGAGCATTTATGCAGATAAGAAAGTTTATTGTTTATTTTCTATTAAAAAATTTTGAAAATTGCCATTTATTTAAAATACATATCATTTATTGATTTAAGCTATCTTGACTGGACTTTTGCGTCTGAATCAAGACGGAACTTCGAATTTCACCGAAAGTAGAAACAGCAGTGAATTTTTCGAGACACTTGAAGATCAATTGGCTTTAACCATTCTAGTTAAAAGCCATTATTTCAAAATCATTAATTATAAGACTGATAAATCAGTCACAAAATATTACAACTCAAAATATTTTCAATAAATGATAAATTGAAAAGAAATTACAAATAATCTTGATACAATAGTTAAAAATAAATGGTTCAGTCCTATTAGTAATTATTCACATACAGGTTTTTTAGATGAAGCTTATGGGTTTCAAGTTGAATGTGAGTAATTATAATATAATCTTCAACACTTGATTTTTATTAAATTACATATCATCTAATACATGTGTACTTGCTCTATTTCTTTAGCCAATCTTTGGGAAGAAAATAAATTAAAGTTAATTGCGATTGCTATTATTGCAGTAATATTAATGGCACTATATTTTATAGGAAGAAAGAAAAATCCCGAGGTATTAAACTTTTTTATAGTTACAGTATATTAGAATTATTGCTAGTTTGAAATTAAAAATTTAACAAATATTTAATAACTTTTACAATTTTAGGGTAAGAATTTTATAATCGTTTCTATTACATTAATTCTATTCGATGTTGTAATCGAAATCATATTTGTTGTAAATAATGGAAAACATGTGAGAGATTTATATTTACCAAGGTAATTCTCAAAAATTTTTAAATCTTTAGTAAATTCCTTAAAATCTACAAAAATCTTATTAATTATTTTATCAATAAGCATTCTTTTCCTAGTTATATCTTTTCTTTTTAATAGTGGATTAGCAGCTTAAATCGTAATTACAGAGATTACCATAAATGATGAATATGTTTTGTGGTTACAGAAACATACAAAACCCGCTGCGTTATTTACTTTGTTCTCCGCTACCGATATTGATACCCTAAATCTCTTCTATTCGAAATACGCCAACTTTGATATTTTCAATGCCCCAATATTCAAAAGAGTTGAATATTTAATATTCTGGGGTAGTGGTATTAATATTTTCATTAAAAATATTCCACAATTTATAATTCAGGTACGTTTTAGCTAAATTAAATTTTCAATGCTTGATTAGATTAAATATCTTATATAATTATTTTCAAATATATTATTTATTATCAAAAAACATTCGTTTATAATATTATTCTTTTAATAAGTCTTATTATAAACTCAATAATTTTGAGCATGAATTTAATTTCTCGAATTTATGGTGTCTTTATTTGGTTCCATGTTCAAAAATAAACGGATAAACCTCAGAAGATGAATGAATTAAATTCCATGTAAATAGAGTTCTAGTCTTAAATTTAATTCTTTTTTTTGTTATTAACTTGTAGTTTTTTCATAATTTTTTAGACATTTATTTCTTTTTAAAATTGATAAGATGAATCAAATTATTTTAGTCATTTAAAAGAATATTATATAAAAAAAATTAAAAAATTTAGCGATTTATAATATTATAATTTGAAGCAAAATTGCTTATTAAGACAATAATTTAGTTTCCAATTTAAAAATTTTCAAAATTAATTTAAACATATTATTATAGTTGAATTTTCAAATTAGCAAACTTATAATTATTATTATTATTTAAATAATTATATGTTTTTTATTAATAATATATATATCTTAATTAGAATTAGATTATTTATTTAATCATTAATCTAATTAATAACCAAATTATTAATCTGATTTTTAATCAAGTTTTTAATCTAATCATAAATTTGGCTATTGACTTTTTTTTTAAGTCGTAAAAAATTATTTCAAACTAAAATATTTAATTATTTTTTTTTAATATGCTTAATTGAGTGTAATTTAATTATTATTTTTAAAAAGGCTCAATTGGGTTCTGTTTTAAAGCCACTTTTTGAAAATTTATAACCAGTTCTAACTATTTATAATAATTTTAAAAAAGTCATATTTTGTGTAAAAGTCTAATCTCAAATTATTTTCAAATTAAACAATTTATGTTTTTAATTAATGTAATAAATAAAAAAAAAGTAAAAAATAAATTTTTTTAAAGTTAATAATTAATTAAACGATTTTCTACACTTTTAATAAAAACATATATACAAAATTATTTATAAATATAAATATAATTATAATTATAAATTTATCATATCAAATTTATTAACTATTATTAATAATGAATTATATAAAATTAACTTTGAGAACTTTCACGATGCCTTTTAAACAGTAGTAATATAAGAATTAGGAAATTTTATTTTGTATATTTAGAAATATCGCTTTGAGATAACAGTTTCCTCGAAGTATTTTCATGAAAAATATTTTCCATAAATACATTCTCTCTCTAATATATTAATTTGAAATGTGACTATTAATAAAGAAATTATAGATATATAATATAAATCAACATATATGGAGTCCTATTTCGAAATTTTTTTTTTTAAAGCTAATTGCTTTTGATATATATATTAATCAATCTATTAATCAAAAAATATTACTGCGAATAGAGCCATAATTTTCTTTGACTAATTGAAAGCGAAATAGAATTACAGTCCCAATACTTATTTAAGTCATCAGCAGAACAATTCAATTCTTAATAAAAAATTAGAAAAAAAATAAAATAAAATAAAATTATCGATCAAAATCAATTGGTTAAAGATGATTACTGTAGATTCAGGTCTATAATATTAATTAGATGCTGTGATTGCCATGTGATTTATAAAAAAAATCAAAAAAAGTAATGATAAAAAAAATCACGATTAATACCCTCCAAATATAGTACCTCCTCAACACCTTCTGGGAGGGGGGGAGTCAAAATAAAAAATTCAAGGGTAGAAATGTAACAGACCCTCTTTTATGCGGCAAATTACGGTAATTTTGACAAAAATAATTGAAAGTAATAAATAACGATGGAAATTTAATTTTACAAATAAGTAATGGTTTTAATTTATTTTTAAGTTCTGATTTCAGCTATTGACATTATTTAAAACCAAAAGTTAATCTATTTAAGAAAGCAAATTTTTTATTTTGATTTGCTCAATGTACTAATTTCTTAAGTTATCAACATTTGCACAAAATAAAATTTATAAGAAATTTGAGAAAAAAAATATTGAATTAAAAATGTGCACACGATAAATCTGTTTAAATTTGAAAACTTTAAAGATTGCTTTAATAAATATAAAGCTTTCACATCTTTTTCATTATTTATTATGAATATGAATCGATTATAACATCAATAGAGACTGGAATTCATTTAATAGAAACACAACTACAAAACTGTTATCTTAACTGAACAAAAGTTGTTGAATATTTACTTAATTTTAAATTTAAAACAATCATTGCTACAAAATAGATAGCAGTGAAAATAACATACATTGAAAATTTTCCTCTTTCTTATGAAATATAAAGCTATTAATATTACTGAAAACTCATATGTCAATTAAATGTTAATGGAAGTGATTTATTTATTTATTTGAATCATTATATCAAAATTATTTGCTATTTACTTTGGATTTCTAAGCCCTTTTTGAAAAATTTAAGATCATAATATTTCCTGGCCTGCTGATTCTGATTAATAATAATTTTGATACAACTGAAATTATAAGATAATTAATTTTCAAGTGTCTTGAAGAATTCTATTTTTATTTTTCTACATTGGGTAAAATTCGAGATTCCTTCTAGATCCAGACATAAAAACGCCTCCATTTAAAATGTCAGATATAAAATAAGGAAAAATTTTTTCTTTGATCCTAAACTTTGTATTCAATAAAATCTTTATTTCAAAGAATTTTACGTCATATCATTTCCCCGTCTACTGATTCTGATTTTAATTTTATTAGTCTTATGATTAATGATTTTTGTTCAACTGAAATTGTAAAAGATAATAAATATTTTAATATTTTAAAAGAATTTACTTTTGAGGTTCTTTCTAAATCAAAATGTAAAAGTCTAATCGGTGTAGCTTAAAAATCAATAGTAATAATAAGATTCAAAATTTTCTGATAGTAAACTTTTTTATAATGACTCATAAAAAAAAAGAAAGTATATTTAATCTATAAAAAATTTTTTAAGAAAGTAAAAACTGAGTATTTACATTTACCTGTTTTGAATTACCAAATTTTTTTATGAATTTTCATCATTACAACATCACCCCGCCTTCCATGAATATTGTGAATTTGCAGAAATCCTTTGCATCAGAATCAGGTTTAGTTTATCGCTTTGATAGATAGATAAATAGATAGATAAATAAATAGATAGAAGTATAGTGGCTTACAAAAGTCATTATACCACTTGAGAAAATTGAGAATAAATCTATTTTTCAAACCAAACTTTTTTTTAACTGTCAGAACCTTTAAATTATTTATATAGTAAGGTATATGGGGGTATTTATTCTATCTATTTCACGAATATCCATGCTTCCACCTTGGTTTTGAACATTCTTGTATAGAAATAAGACAAATAATTTTCTTTCATCACATTTAATTAAAAGTCAAATCTGTGAAACTCGTTTCATTTTTTAATTTTTTTATATAAATTGTGCTACACCTTTATGAAAAACTTTCGGGGTAAAATATCTTTTTCAAAAATATATTAAATGTTTTTTATGAAAATACAGATTATAATAATCTTCTTGTCAGAAAAAGATTGTTTATTAGTTTTTTAAGAACTTTCTTCCATGTCCAGTATAAAGAAAAATTCTTTTCTTGAATCAGTTTTATTGAGATAATCTGGAATGTGTAATAAATCGTATATTGTCTTTTGAATAGATTAATTGATTTGATTATTTTACTATCTTTATTTATGATTGTCAAATTCAATCATGAAAATCATAATCAAAATCAAAGTGATAGCTTAATTTTCATTAATTTATCAAATCAAATATTATAAATATTTACCAAAAACAGTAGTTATTCTTCTATAATCTTTTATTCCATTCAATCTCATTAACACTCCTAATTCTGAATTAAATTTTGAATCCAATTTAAAATATTTCAGATTCTATTTTAATCATGTAAGTTTACAATGAGTACATTTTCTTTTTTTCTATAGGTTTCAATTAATGAACCATCATAAGACACTGTAATAATAATAATATTTTTTTCATTTGAAGAAATTATATATGAATTTTTTAATTTTAAAGCGGCTATATAACATTCGAAAACAATATATCACAGCACCATTTATTTGAGTAGCAGATTAAAAAACCCTCTCATTCTACAATTCATAATACGAGTCTGATTGTAAATATATGACTTTTTTAAAAAAATTTATATTTAATTAAATTATTATTATTATTATTATTATTCAACTAAATTATTTATCATCAAAATATTCTATAATAAAGCTTTCTTATAAGCTTAGTAATGTTGACAATTAATTTAATTACTATAGTTCATGAAATCTTGATTGGATTCTATGTTTGATACCAATTAAACATGAAAAAAAGGAATGAATTAGATTTGATAAATAAAATTTTAAACTAAACTTTTAAGATGCGTACTTTAATAAGTCCTTCTTAAATCATTTGGCTTTTTACATTTCAAAAGGTTTGAAAATATATTTATATATATATATATATATATATATACATAAAGGATTTGGAAAAGCACCAAGATTTAAATGAATAATATATTTTAAAAAGGTAATTTTAAGATTTTTTGAATAATGTTTAAATATCAAAAAGTAATTGTAATATTAATCAGACCATATACAATATCTTTTTAATCGCATATTGATATTTAATAACTGCTTATAACGCGACATGTTATAAATACACAACAAAATATAATATTATTTAAAAAATATATTTTGTGGTTAAAAATGACCATTTTTTAAAATATCGTTTCCCATTTTAAAAATCTAAGTAATAATAATTATTATAATTTCAATTAATTGAAAACTTATTTTAGAAAACTTATTTGTTACCATTTTTGCAATTTTATTTATTTTCAACAGCGATTTCAAATTTTCACATTTTTTTATTATTGATATTATAACTTATAACAAATTATTTATTTTTGATTTCAAATTTTGCTTTATTATTAAAGTGTTAATGTTTAAAAAATTTTTCTCTTTTATTATATTATAAAAATACTGGACTTTTTTTTAAATTAAAATCTGACTGAATTTCATGAAGAAATAATAAGTTAAACAAAAATTTTACTCCAAATTTATTATTATTATTATTATTAAGAAAGCCTAATAGATTTTTAATTATTATATATATTTATTTTTATTTATTTAATAGTTGTTAATTTTCAGAATGAAAATAATCTCAATTTATGGTTAAAAACATTCACATAGAGTTCTCATTTTTTTTAAAAAATTCACTTCATTCTATTGTTTTTTATTGAAATCATCAAATTAATAAGTTAAAAACAACAATTTTATTAATTCATACCCATTTCGAAAAATCCACAATAACATTATTAATCATTATTCATTTGAGAAATATATATATAACTATTTTAGGTTTAATATATTTGTATAATTTTTGGTTACTTGAGATTTTAATTTAGGATATACTAAAATATGTTTATAATCTTTAACACCTATAAAAAAAAATTGCAGTTGAATACTTCAATCAAAAAAAATAAATTACCTAATGGTTCGCTTTCAAAATGTGTTATATATAAATATCATGAAGAAGGCAACGCTTTATAGTTAATAACTCTCGCACTCAAAAATGGGAAGCGAATCATAGAAAGTTTTTTAGATATTAAATAATAATAATAATAATAAATAGAAGGCCTTACCCATAGAAAATGTAGGTTTTGAGATTAATTGGCTTCTATATCTTGTTGTATCTCGGGTAGCATCTTGTGTCTCTTCGAAATTAAGTCTTTTTTCACGGACAAGTTTGTTTAAGTTGCAATCGTCACGAGCAGCAAATAACTTTTTGTTGAAGTTCTTCTGCAGTATCACGGCAATATAGATTCTGATCCCAATTCTTTTCAATCATTTCCTGAATACATTGAGGCGTACGCTTCTCGATTATGGGGTGCTTTCCCTGAACTATGTCTATTTGAATGTACATAAAATTTTTAACATCATTCCACGGTCTTTCTCCTGAAATAATTTCCCAGGAAATGTTAGCACAACTATAAATATCGCTGTATTTGGTATGAGACGACAAGTTACAAACTTCAGGCGCTGAGTATTCAACAACGCCAAAGATCTCGTTAGGTTGTGTAGAGAAATTGGCAGGACTACAGAATCCTAGGTCAGCAATGGCCACTTTTAAGGGATTTGATTTCGAAACAAGGATATTGCCAGGATGCATGTCCCCATGCACTAGTTCTGAATCATGCATAAACCTTAGGCCACTAACAATTTGAAAAAGAATTCGAAGAAACATATCCCAAGTAAAAGTATCCTTGTTCATCTTTAGAAAAGCTCTAAGGTCCCCATGTTCTGCAAATGGTAAAACCATAACGAATTCATTAGTTGTAACATCTTTTGTGATTCCATAGCATTCAAGGATGTATTTGCAAGAGGCACTCCTAAGATGCGGAATAAACTATTCAATAAATTTCTTGATTTTAGTGAAGAAATGAGTATAATAAAAACTACATAGATTCTTAAAGATAGATACCTCATTTGAATTGATATATTGTATGTTTTATTTGTCTTTAAGGCATTTTAAAGTAACTTTTGTAACCCCGCTTCCTTCATGCTTTTGATTTTTCTTATCCCGAAAATAGAATTCTGCCTCTCTCCCACCGACAATACCAAATCCTCCCTCTCCCACTTTATCTAAATATATAATCTCATCGGGAAAAATCAATTCCAGACAGCCTCTGCAGTTTTCAGAATTTCGCTGTGTGTATAGTATATACTGATCAATATTTTCATTTCCACTTTTCCATGTGTCCCAAATCCGTGAAAATCGCGATGATTCACAAGATTCACACCAAAGTGGATCTTTTAATGCTCTATAGCATTCTAGATATTTCGGCAATCCGGCTTTAAAGGTATCATCAGTTTTATCAGTATCACAAAATGGACATATAGCAGATCCATTAATGATTATACTCAAGTTGTCACATTTAAAACACTTGAATTCATCCGAGAGCTGGTCAAAGAAAGCTTCAAAATTTAAAAATTCTCCTTGCAAATTATCTGGATATTTAAAACCTCGATTTTGGAATCGTAAAAGGTTATATTCCAGATTGTTTTGATCCACTAAAGTAAGGTCATGGACATTCAAATCAGGAAAATCACTTTGAAAACAAAATTTATTTGCTCCTGCTGCTTTTAAATAGAGTTCAAAGGCTTTTTCTAGGTTTCTTGTGGTTCCCCATCCACTTTGATAACCCCATCCAAGGTTATATTGTGTATTTTAATTTCCCGCCTCTGCTGTTTTTAAAAAGAATTGAAACGTTTCATCCAGATTTTTCACTATTTCCCATCCATTTTGCGGATCTTTTATCGTTTCTAGTTCATTTAGATAATATTCTCCAAGAGCGATATGTCCAAGTTAACTTCCTGCCTCTGCTGCTTTTGAATAGAGTTCAAATTCTTTTCCCTCATTTTTCGTCGTTCCCCATCCATATTGATAACAGTTTCCAAGATTGTATTGTACATTTGCATGTCCCGCTTCTGCTACTTTTGAATAGAGTTCAAATGCTTTTTCTGAATCTTTTGTTGTTCCCATCCATATTGATAACAAAGTCTAAGATTCAATTGTGCATTTGTATTACCCCCCATTGTTGCTTTTGAATATAGCTCAAATGCTTTTCCTCGATCTTGTGAAGTACCAAGTCCATGATTGTAACAACGTCCTAAAAATAATTGTCTAAAAGAATCTTCTGCATTCGCTGCTTTCTGAATAAGTCTTCAGGTGTTTCCTGATTATGCTCAAGATATATTTTCACAAAGTTGGCAACTTTTGAACATTCACTAACTGGGATAATGGCCAAATGTTCTTTGATGACAATCAATGCTCCTTCAAGCCAGTCAAGGAGTGAAGTTGCGTTTTCAATTGATGAAGTTGAAGACATGAATTGAATATTTTGTATGGGTAAAGAAGTATTTTTAAAGAGTTCCCTCTTGTTAATAAATAAGGATTTCAATCTATAATCACATTCCCGGAAAGGCTAGGGCTTGAAAATAGATACCTACTCCATTCTCTTATTTACATTGCTTAAATAGATAGAGATCGTCTAGAGCTCAAATGACTGTAAAGGGATATGAAGGCTAACTATGCTTGTCATTGGTTTATTGCCATTGTTAAATGAAAACTTGACACTTTGATTGGTGATTGCTCTTTGAACCCTAGCCGCTTCCAAAAATCTTTCTCAAGATCAAATCCAGAAATTAAAGGTTCCCACTTGAGTAAATTTTTATGTTGGATTTCAATGAGTCGATAAAACCAAACTTAATTTAGAAACTGCTTTTTAATAAATTAAACATGAAAAAATCTGGCAAATTAATTGAAATCAAGCTTCTGCTTTCATATCTACCTTCTTAAATAACATTAGTTAAGTTTTCCTGTGACGAATCTAAATATTCTTGAAGCATTTGATATACATGTGTCGTACATCAACTTTATTATAAACCTTTCATCTAATAATAATCTCGATCCAAAGTTAAAAACTGATTTTAGCAAAGTTTTAGATATTCTATGTTAAACTTTACATCTATTTCTTTTAAAAAAAATTTAAGGTGGTCTGGCCGAAAAAAAATAATTTAAAAAGAAAAAAATTTGCTTTCTTTGATCTTTGAAATATTATTAACTCAGAACTTGAATATAGATAAAAACCTGATTTTTAAATTAATTTATTGTTAGCGTAGTCAGCAAGCAAATAATTATAATAATTACAATAATTACAATAATACAATAATAAAAAGTGGTAGAATTTTTAAAAGTAAACCAAAAGATTATAAATTATTGTTAGACTTATGAAAGCTCATGAGCTAGTCATATAGTAAAAGTTTCGTTTCCTAATTTTTAAGCTTGAATAAATAACCGATACCTCTAATATACATTAAAGAAAGCCTATTATTCCTTCCGACTTGAAACCTATTAAAAAAGATTAAATAATGATTAATTGATTTATAAATCCTATTCAAAAAGAGGTGACCCAATTGCCGAATCAATTCGTCCGGCTCTTGATCGATATTCGGCAGTATCAAAGTCCAACTTTAGTTGAGTTGGGGCACGTGTTTCACGGTATATTTTAGCTGAATCAATATTAAAAACCCTTTTCTCATCTGTAAAACCTTCATGAGTTGATAATGTTGAATCAGATGTCCAAGAATCAATAGAACTGATGGTGCTTTGACGTCCATATATGTTTAGGACATTATATTCATCCTGATTTGGTATTGGAGGTGTCAATGGGATCACCTTTGCCTGCTGCTTAAGTCGAGAACTTTTGATAAAATATTCAATGGCTTTTTCAACCTCAGGCAACGTGCCAAGTCCTGATTGATAGGATTTTCCAACGTAATCGCATGCCAGAATGTTTCCACGATCAGCATGATATAAAAGTGATGGGAAGGCTTCTTCGTAGGCTTTACTTTCAAATAAGTTGATCGCTTCTTCGATTGGTAAAATATTTTGAGTTTCTTGTGATTCCGGTAATGAAGTAATTGCTATAGGGCTTGAACTTCGGGGTATATCCTGAAGGATTTGTAGTGTGTTTAATTGTGTCATGGTTTCAATTATCTTCTCAAGGATACTGACAACCTCTTCTATGTTGGGCCTTTCACTAGCGTCATGTCGCCACATCTGGTTCATCAAAACCTTAATTTCTTGGGCCCATTCTGGAACCTCTGGGATTTTATTTCGTTGACCACGCGATACATGGTCTTTGAGACGATCATCTTTAACATCTGCATAGGGTATTTCGCCAGTTCCATTCAGAATTTCCCAGAATAAAATGGATAGACTGTATACATCCGAGGGTAAGTCTGGGATAAATTGAGCTTGGACGAGACGTTGTGGGTCATACCAACGTTTTCGAAGTTTATTATTAATCATGCATCTTACATTTGTTCTTTCACCGATTAAATGCTGACTGAAAATAAAATTGGTCAACTTTGGTTTGATTGTGTTTGATGTTTTGTCTGGAACGAGAAGAATATTGCTGGCACGTAAATCAAGATGTACGACTGATTTCTGAGAAGATTGGATAAATTTAATGATAATAATAATAATAATAATAATAATATTTTTATTTTTATTATATTCACTGTACGTTTTAAAAATCTAAAAGAAATGAAAAAACAAACCTTATGTAAATAATTAACAGCCTGAGCAATTTCACATGAAAGCCTAATCCTTTCATCCCACTTCAGTGCAGGAGAATCGAGGGATTCCACTTTGTTAAACTTTCTCATATGAGTCCAGAGATCCCCGCCTTCGGCCCAGTCAAATAATAAACAGAAACATGCTTCATCTCTCACAGAATATCCATAGAACTTTAGAGAGACGGTAAATTACGAGAAAAATAAATAAATTTACGTTTAAAAATTAATTTTGACATTCAACATTTTAATTACCTGGATAATATTTGAACATTTGTTGAACTCAAACTTTGTGTACATATAGACAATTTTCTCTAGCATATGCAATTCTTCAACATCAGTTGCTTCTTTTAAAGACATTTCGCCAACTGCAATCTTCTTATCCAGAGTCTTTTTGATAATTCGAAAAGGCGACTCCCCATCACGATCTCGCAAGTAACTTGCATCAGGTGTCGTAATTTTATTTGTGTTTATATAATTACTAATCATGAACTCTTCAGGGAGCCATCGGTGATTCTCCCATTTCAGGTTTTGTGCCCATTCAAAAAATGAATTTACTTCGTTTGAGGTAGCTCTTTGGTAGAGAGCAACGTTGGGATCTTCTCTAAAGGTTGGAGAACGCTGGTAGGCATCCAAGCATTTCACTATTCTCTCAAAAGATTTGTGAAAATTGAGCCCATTATTATGTAACCTAAATCATATATCAAACGCTGTGTCAATTATGTTATCGATTATGAGAAAATTTTCAAACAAAAAATTACTTACTCATGGAATACATTATGAGCATTGACAACGTTGAGAAAAGCAGTGGTTCGATCCACTGTAATTTGAAAGCATCAATGTTTCATCAGATCAAATAGTTATCAATGAATCCTTTAAAATGAATAAAAAGAATGGAATGATACACAACCGAAATTACAACGAACTATGAATCGTAAAAGGTAGAGCAGCAAGGCGACATAACGTTTCAAGATTGGTAAAAGTCTATGTTGGTTTTCGTATTCCGTTAGTTTTATGAGCCCCGCTTGAAGATTCGATGCATTATCAACAGCTGTTTCCAAAAATTTATTGATTCGTTGACGATATCGTTTTCGATGTTGTGTGTTATTTGCACTTTTCTGAATGTCAATTATGAGAAATTGAACGTTTTTCAAAATATCTGTGCATGTAGTGGTGGAAAAACCGAAATCTGTGCCGACAGAAGAACAAACACTATTAAAAGAATATCTTGAAGCGTGCCTACACAGAGAATATTCATCTATCGTGCTATAATGATTCGTCGTGCTATGATGATCCATCGTGCTATGATGATCCGCCATGCTATAACGATCAACAACTTCACAGGATTGATTTTGGGACCAATCGGTATTTAAGCCCTCTGATATACGCCTATTTCTTTCATGCTGAAAGTATTGTTCCTGTTTTCCAGCTGCACTACTATTCGGAGAATGTGGTAAGTTTTGCTGATCTTCTATATGAACTTCTTTTTGTGATTGTCCGTAATATTCATGGGCGTGTTCTTCACACACCCACACAACTTCCTTGGTTTCTTTATGAATTCCTTGGACGAGTCCACCATAAGAATGATTGCTATCCATTTCGTCAATATACCCTTTACAAAAAAAAATTTCAAAGATTTAGACAATTGAAAATTCTTTTTTGCATGAAAGTGAATGAATACTCACCTTTCAATGCCTTTAACCCTTGAATGCTAAGGGTTTGATACTTTGATGCGCTATCAAATTCCGAAGCTTTTAACCGTGGATTTGTATCAGGCATAAATTCATTCCAGGCGTCCATAGCGTCAGCAATTTGCTGGACATATTTTACCAGATCACAATCTGTGCGGATATCAAAGACTGAGCCCAACATTTCAACAATACCTCCGGGAAAGATATTGGAAGTCAGTGCTCGAAAGACACCTGATAGTGTTTGGAGACTTTCAAGAGTGACATGAGAATACTTATTAGATCAATTTTTTTTAAATTTCAAGTAAAAATGACAAAAAAACATACCCTATCTTGATCCAAGGCCCATACTTTTTGATAAACTCTGGTATCTGTTTAACTTCATAGCCGTCATGCTTTGGAACATGCATTTGTTGACTGTGCTCACATACGAAGTATAGCTTAAAACTTTTACTTAGCCAATTACTTTTCAGAATGAAATGTATGTGATTAGAACTTCTCACGGCAGAAAAAAGAAACTCAAAAAGGATGGGTTTAAAATTTACGCAGGATTTTTCCAGTTAGGGTGATTAGGTAATAGGAAAAAAATACGTGGCATTTTTTCGTTTTTTAATTTCGACAGCTAAATATATAATCATCATTATTGAGCGTAAAAAAGAAAGCATGCCAAACGTGTGGAAGTCACAGAATTCAAGCAATGATTTACCCATCTTGGAATTAATTGTTTTAATTCTTTGCAGACATTAAGGACTTCCCCTATTTTTTCTTCGATTGAATTTAACCGATCCATTCTGTCCTCTTGGTATTTTTTTAACGTTTCCATTAGAACTCGCTAATTAGAAAAAAAAAAGATTAAATTAAAAAATTCAAAGGCAAAAGGGTCAGGAAACTTAAGTAGAGGTCATAACATATTTAAATTACTTTATATTCCTCCATGTCCATAACAGAATTATGGGGCTGACTTTCTTGCGCAAGTTTCTCAACAGCATAGTTTTGCGTTCTTGTAAAGCTACTTTTCTTACCTACTTTGGCAAATCTATTTAGTAGTATTCATTTATCCAGTAGAAACTCTCCAAAGGTCTAGTACCAGCGGAGACAAACGATAATTATTTATAAGAACTTACCAGTACTGTCCCTTTTTGAGTTCTGTGGCAAGAATTCAGATTCCTTGCGGTATTTTTGTATGTGTGTAAATGATTAAAGGAATCAGAATTATGGATTATAATAAATTAAAAAAGTATTAAATTTTCTCACCTTGAACTGTTTAATCGTCATTCGGTTTTTCTTCTTTTTCTCTAATAACTTTTGGATTAGTTCACGTGCTTTTACATCAATAACTTCATGACGTTCCGGTAGTGGTTCGGGTGATTTTAATGATTCAAGCGTTTCTTCTGTAACACCACTAAAGTAATGGCAACCTGTTTCAAGGAAAAATAACAAGAGTCCAAAGGAGAACATGTCCATTGATTGATGAGCCTTAAGAGGCTTTCCATTTCGACTGTATTCTGCTCGAATCAATTCAGGACTTTATGAAATTCGAAAAAAGGAATAATTTCATCAAATAAATGAAAGAGCCGCTATTTAAAAAACATCTTTTGTTTTACCAGCAATAATGAATGGAACGGGAACCAATTTGTACGACATCGTCAACCTGGCAAGCACTATCAAAATCGATTAACTTCCAAATTTTTCGATTTCCATTTTTGAAAAGCATTACATTCTTAGGCGTCAAGTTTGTATGCACTAAGAATTTTCATCATGCCCCAAAAAGATTTAGGGGGTGTATACAATAAAAATTTAGTTAAATGAAAAAATCAACTTATTATCAAATTACCAATGTCAGCTCGATGGCATTCTTCTAAACCTGCAATTATGCTCTATAAAAAGTAAGAGATTAAAAGATGATTCAATGAATTAGAAATCAAATATCTACAGGGAATTACCTCAATAATTTGAAATTTTTCTTGTTGACATTCATTGTAAGTCAAATACCGTACAAAGGTTTCCAGGTCATACTAAAGATAAAAATAGTTAGCATATTGCTGAGAACTTGAATAGTTTAGAAAGGGTATTTTTGTAATATTTTTTTCACATACCAGACCAAATTCAAAGGAAATAATCAGCTCTGGTAAAAGGGCTTCTTTAATTTGGACTATATGCTATATTCACATGGGAATAATATTATTTAACGATTTTATCTAATTTTTGGAATAAAATTTAAGATTAGAATTTCACCTTTGCACCCTGATCCTTTAATTCATTCAACATATGAGATTCTGTTTCAAAAAGTTTTTTTTCAAGATAAAGTTTAAGGGCAAAATTTTTGGTTTTATCGGTTGCTTTCCACACATAATGTGATGTGCCAAGGCCATATCTTCTTATTACTTTGTACCGACCACGGACTATCACTGGAATTTTTAAAATATTTTCATTTATATCATAAAAATTTATTGTACATGTACATAATATTGTAAAAACTTGATTATCAAAAATCCTGCACTTAGCAATCAAAACCTACCTCCAACATCTATCGTTTTAATCAATGAATTTACGGTATTTGGGTTTCGTTGGTCTTCAAAATCACTCTCAAAATCACTACCCTGATTAGCGAAAGAATTATTAAGATTTTGTTTACGCAAAACTCCAAGATTTTCCATAATGTTCGTAAAAGGTTGAAAGAGTTGACAACGTTCAGACATATTTGCTTTTGGCTCTAGTATTTATGAGTGAGGTGTGATACGATAGGTTCCACGATCTCATAAACAATATACTTTTGGAAATGGTTGGTTGGAGAATAGTTTCGGTAGGTAAGTAGTAGTAGTAGTAGTAGTAGTAGTAGTAATAGTAGTAGTAATAATAGTAGTAGTAGTAGTAGTAGTAGTAATTGAGAGAGGAAATGGACTAGGGGGTTTATTGTCCCACCTTAGACAATTATGTGAGATATTTATTAATGGAAAGATGAACCTATTTTCTTTTTGAAACCTTTTTAATGCTATAAGATTTCACTGGCTTTAAGATAAAAACTTAATATTATATTTGAGAAAAAGGGAGACAGCGTTTCAATGCTTGGAAATTTATTAAAGATAATCTTTGATGATGATGATGATAAATTAACTAGAAAAATTGTTCGTCATCAACATTTAATTCATACACAACTCCCGATATAGGCTATTGAAAGGGCTTCTTCTTTTTTTTTCTTGACGCAATTTAAAAGTACATGATGTCAAAGTTCCTTTGAGCGTTATAGAGATAAAATAAAGTTAAGAATTTTTATGTATTTCCAACGTTCTATTCTGATAACTGCGTAAAAGCCAATTCCTTTCTAAAATATATAAATGAAAGGTAACTCTTACACACATCTGTAGATTAAATAATAAGGTGGTGTAAAGCAGTTAATTTAATTTGTATTCCGATTCACAATCTTAGCCCACATACCTTTGCATTTGAACACATTAAATTTGTAGGAGGGATTACCATTTTGAAGGATTCTTTGAACTAAAACTATTGCTAGAATGTTCTCAAGAAGTTTCATTGTTCTGGCCACGGGTGTACCGTGTTTACCCATTTTTGATTTCAATTGTGAAATTTTTTTTTAAATTGAAGAATAAAGTATTTAATTCTGTTGAGTTTTTCATGATTTCATAATAATGCTCTTGAAATCTGCAAGCTGTAAGTTTAACGCATACAAATATAAAAAATGACAGAGCAGTATTTGGTATAATAGAAATTTTCAATGCGTGATTACGTATATTTTTCTAGAGTTAGATTGTGTGTTCATTATGGGAATTGATTAATTGTCTAGACATTGCGGAAAAAGCTAACATGTAGATGTGATAATTTGAGGTTTGGGTAATCAGAATTAGGAAATTTTTTTTTTCTAGTGCGACCCAGCCACTGCCTATTACTAAAATAGGTGCACTTTCTACACGTGACCAGCTACCCGAAGAAATTAAATTTACTTTTATCAGATCATAATAATAATAATAATAATAATAATAATAATAATAATAATAATAATAATAATAATAATAATAATAAGCAAATTTATTAAAAAGCAAGTACATGTATTTAGCATTTTAATTCAACTTTTTTTTTTTAAAGAATCATTATTAATAAAATGTCTCTTGTAAAAATTGACATTTTTGAATAAAAAATTTTGTAACTTGAATTAAAGACTTAATTTTTTTTTTATTATACTCTTGTCACAAGGAATAACTCTCTCGAGGAAAAATTTAAAAAAGTGGGTTCCCAACCGCTATCTACTGCAACTACATAGTGGTAATTATAGACGCTTTCTACACGTGGCTAGTTACCCGGAACTAAATTTTTTTGGTAAATTAAATTTTGTATAGTATATATTTAATTTAAAAAACAATTGAAACTTCTTTTAAATTTCTTGATTTTATTTGAATTAAATGATGTTAGTATATCAAAAATTTTATAAAATTATTATCATCATAAATAGAGAGGAGCTCTTGGTAATGTGAAGAAAGCTATAAATTGAAAAAAAATCTCAAATTTCAATTAAAAAAAAACCTATTTATCCTGCTGCTTTTTATTTCCTCAATAAAAATCTAAGTCAAAGAAGCCTTAGATGAGGCTTGAAATAAATTATTAATACAGTCTGGGACAAAAAACTTTTACATCTACTATAATAATAATGCGCTAAAAAATTATCAAAGACTTAGCCACCTATCTTGTGCTCTAGTTCTAATTCTATGTTACAGTATGTTACAGAATGCAAATTGGCCCCGAATTTGTTAGGTTGTAAATAACTTTTTTAAAAAAACTTTACTTTGAAATATCGGTTTCCAAGACAGAGATGAAACGCCAAGCCGTGTTACATTTGTGGAAGGAAGGAGGGTATACAAAATGGAAAAAGAAATACAAGCTCAAACAAACGTCCCTTTTACCACAGTCTATTGCCTTCTTAAAAGGCTAGAAGAAGTGACGTTGTGAACTAATTATAGAAGGAAATGGTAATCGAATTTTCTATTAAATAAAAAGCTTTTTGATTTGATTTGTTAGTTGAGCTATAATAGCCGTTTAATTAATTTCCATTTTTTTTAGGCTTCAAGTATCACCACCACCATTATATCTGATATTTTCAAAAGGGATCAAATATATGCTTCTCCGAAATCAACTCAATTACTAGATTCAATGATAAATTTGGTAAATCTCACATCTTTTTGTCACATCAATAATAGCCAGAAAGTTTCTTTCGTTATTTTTGTTTCTATGACAGAAATTCAATTTTAATTATTAAAGTGCCAACTCAACTCATTATTTTCTCGGCCCAAGAATTGTTATTTCAAGCCAAGCTATACAGAAATTTGTTGATCTTTAAATTTCCCTTACAAATACAACCCACTTTGAAAACATATTTATTATCAAATTTTTTGATGATGATGATGATGATGATGATGATGATGAATGTTCACTCTACTCTCATTAACTTTAAAGAATGATTTCCATGGAGAAATAACTGATAACACTACAGACAAAATTGAATTTCTCGAAATTTTTGGTTGGATAAATAAAAAAGCTTTGAAATAACTTGTTAAAATAATAGCATTGGAAAATCTGGTGTGAAATTTAGTTCAAGTTTTTATTTTTGAATCAATATTAAATTTTGATGACTAAAAGTAGAAGAAACTCAACTGTTCTTTTTATAAGAAATTGAGAAATACTTGATGGAAAGTAATGTTTGATCAAGAATTTCGAAAGTTAGACTATATTATTTTCTAATAACAAGCTATTTAATATCCATGTATGTTTGTTTACAATTGATTTGTGAATTTCGATAATTATTTTATTTATATAAACAAAAGCTTGGAAAAAAATATTTTGAGTGTCAAAAGGAAGAAAATTAAATAATTACAAGTCAAACCAACACACAGTGTAAAATGAATCATTTAATAGTATTTGACAAGTTTTTTATTATTGGAAAATCTAATTTTCGAACCTCTTTCCCATAGATAACTTTTTAAACGAGTTTTTTTTTCCTAAACAATTGTTTCACAATTTTGATTATCAACTAATATTGACATAATCGATTGTTTAATTAAAAAACCCCC
>JAAOMT010000402.1:11114-69369 GCA_016748015.1 Geosiphon pyriformis | reverse complement strand
CCCCCCCCCCCCCCCCCCACGTAAAGTACATGCATAAATATGTATCTTGCTGTATATTCGCTCAAAAACAATAACTTTTTGAGTACATTGCTGTACAAAAGATTAATTGTTGCACCAAAAAAATCTTTTCAATTTTAAATAATGCTAAAAAAGATAATTTTGAGGATAATCTTGTTTTAGTTTTAAGACCCCAAAAAAAGAATGATTTTTTGAGTATAAACCTTTTTTTTTTATTTTCTTACACAAAAAATATATGCTGTCATCTTAGGCCTCTTAAAAACTGAGCGATCTTTAATAGCTTGAAACCTATAGATTTAAATTGATAAGAATTTTCTGCTCTTTCTATTTCAGATTTTTGAGCCTTTACTAGTTATAAGAGACTTTTGGAATAGTTATAACATCTCAAGATTGATATCCATTTTTACCACACACTTACATACATACATACATACATACACACATATGAAAATTCCACTGGCCTCTGCCCTTTTTTGTCTTCACACATAGATTAAACTGGTAACAACTGCATTCACATCCTGGTTATAACGTGAAGAATAGACAGACACTTTGGCAACTCTTAAGTGCATATACGATTCCTGTGTTTCAAAATGGGTTCTCCATTAAACAGAGATTGATGGGAAATAATAAAAATGAAAATTACAGATTTTGTCAAACTTATCCCACTGGTGTATCTTTTTTCAACTTATTGTAAAGTCCCTTTTTTGGCCCAAACGCATACCTACAAACAAAAAGTTTACCCAACACTGGAACCAATAAAAAAATCAGAAGCAAATAAATTAATACTGTTAATGGTATCTTTTTTTTTTTTTTTTAAAGTTCTCACTTACCTGCTTCACTTGTTGATGCTACTGCATCTTTATAAAGTACATTTATAAGGCTAATGTTTGGAAAAAGTAGTTTATCTGGTTGTCATATTGAATTTTGTTCATAAAATCTATACATTCGAAACAAACATTAAGGTAGTGTGATAAATATACGACCCCTTCATCACTTTGATTCCAATCAAGATAATTTCAACAAAGAAGAGACATATCTTTGTAAACTAGAAGACTGTTAAAACCGTTTGTTTCAATACCCCTCTTTTCGTCAATATCCCCTTTTTTTTTATTAGAAGCAAAGAATTCATAAAAAATTAATTTAGAATTATTATACTCATTTTTCGGTTTGCTTTGCGAATTTTTGTCTAAAGGTTTTATTTCCACGTCATCATCTAACTTTTCATCACAAAATATTTATCCTCTTTTCCTAACAAGATTTGATTTTGAAATTTCTTGTGATAAATAATCTTTCCCTGAATCAATTGTAACGCGTTCATCAAAATGAGTTGAATGACCTCGTTTATTTGCCTCTCTGAATGGTCTATTCAATATTAGAAGATTAGGGTCTGATTCAGTTTTTGTAGGTTTAATCTGATATGAAAAATTGAAGTATAATGCTTGTTGCTTTATTTATAAAAAAGTAATCACCATTAAAAAGCCTAATAGACCTTATGGTACCATCATGTTTGCCCGCTTTTTTTCTTGATTTTATGAATTAAAGAGGTTAACCTTATAATTTAGGAAATTAAGCTATTTTAGATTCTAGAATTTTGAGAAACTTTCTATTCTGATAAAGATTTAAAACCCTAACACATTCCTTTGAAAATATTTACATATATCATGATAAGTTTTAATAATTTAAAATCTTATATTGAAGCGTTTAATACCTTTTATGCTAAAAATATAAGTAAAAGGCACTTAATGTTTTGCCCCGCTCACATAATTTTCTCCTTTTTTTAATTAATCTTTCTCCCATCAATTCATTCTTGTCAAATTGATTTGGGGGTTTTGTATTCATTTGATAAATAACATAACAGCAAAACAACGCTATTAATAAAAAATATTAAAAAGATTAATACATGTTTCTTTTTAGAGAATAAAAATATTAAATTAACTTAACTAATGGTTAAATGGAATAATACTTTTATATAAAAATATTAAAAAAAAATAAGAAAGCGGTTTCCAAAATCATCTTAAACAAAAAAATTATTTAAAACTATTATAAAGAGCCCGTTCTTTGATGAAAATTCTTCATATTTTTATAGTTAATATAAAATATTATATCATTTATTCGTGGGTTTCTATTTTAATTGAATGAATAACTTAGGCTAATGGAACAATCCATATCTAAAAAAAAAGGCGTTAGTATTAGAAAAATTTGTTAAATGTTAAATAAATTAAATGGGATGCTTACCATGTGTAAAAGAAGCAGATTCCTTTTTTCTAGATTGCGAGATTAATTGACTTTTATATCTTGACATGTCATGGTTACCATCTTGTATCTCTTCAGAATTAAGTCTTTTTCACGGACAGGTTCATTTTAAGTTACAGTTATCTGCACTATCACGATAATATGGATTATATTGCCAATTTTTTTGAATCATTTCCTGAATACATTGAGGTGTATGTTTTTTGATTATAGGACGCTTTCCATCAATCACATCAAATTGATCGTAAATAAGGTCCGTATTATTCAAAGGTCTTTCTCCTGAAATAATTTCACAGGAAACTATAGCAAAGCTGTATATATCGCTATACTTAGTATTTTGAGCTCCCTTGCAAATCTCGGGTGCGAGATACTCAAGAACGCAATATATTTTCCCAGACTGTGAAGCATAATCGGCAGGACAACAAAATCCAAGATCGGAAATGACTAATTTTAAGGGGTTTAATTTCAAAACAAGGATATTTCCAGGATGTAAGTCCCCATGCACCAGTTTTGAGTCATGTATAAATCGTAGGCCACCAGCGACTTGAAAAAGAATACGAAGAAACATATATCAAGTAAAAGTATCCTTGTTCATCTTTAGAATAGCTCTAAGGTCCTCATGTTCTGCAAATGGTAAAACCATAACGAATTCATTGTTTATAAGATCTTTTGTGATTCCATAGAATTCAAGGATGTATTTGCAAAAGGCACAACGAAGATGAGCAATGAACTAAATTAAGATGTTTTCTCGTGTTAGAATAAGAATTAAGGCTAATAAAAATTTAACAATATTCTTAAAAGAAAATACTTCATTTAAATTGATATATTCTAAGATTTTGACTATTTTTAAAATATTTCAAAGCAGCTTTTGTAACACCGCCTCGTTCATGCTTTTGAGTTTTCTTGTCCCAAAAAAGAATTTTGCCTCTCTCCCATCTGCCTTCTTTAACAACACCAAATCCTCCCATTCCCACCTGATCTAAAAATATCATCTCGTCAGGAGAAATCCATTCTAAATATTCCCTACAGCTTTCGGAAGCGCTTTGTGTATATTTTATATAGTGATTAATATTATGATTTCCACTATTCCATGTACCCCAAGTCTTTGAAAATTGTAATGATTCACAAAAATTACACCAAAGTGGATCTTTTAATGTGCGATAGCATTCCAGACATTCCGGTAATCTGGATTCAAATATATCATTATTAATATTATCAGTGTCACAAAATGGACATATAAGAAATCCAGTAATAATTATGCCCATGCTACCACATTTAAAACACTTGAATTCATCAAAAAGCTGGTCGAAGAAAGCTTCAAAATCGACAAATTCCCTTTAGAGTCATCCGAGAGTCTTAAACCTCGATTTAGGAATTGTAACATGAAATGTTCTAAATCATCTTGAACCATTAAAGTAAGGTTGCGAGCATTCAAATTAGAAAAATTGTTACCATAACTTAAGTTATTTGCCTCTGCTGCTTTTTCAGAGGTTTTTCGTCGTTCCCCCATCTTCATAACAAAGTCCAAGATTGTTTTGTGCCATTAAATGTCCCGCCTCTGCTACTTTTGAAAAGAGATCAAATGCTTTTTTCTCATTTTTCGTTGTTCCTATTCCATTTAGATAACACCATCCGAGATTGTTTTGTGCAAAAGGATTTCCTGCCTCTGCTGCTTTTGAAAAGAGTTCAAATGCTTTTTTTCGATCTTGTGAAGCACCAATGCCATAGCTATAGCAGTAACCTAAGAAGAATTGTCCAAGAGAATCTTCTGCATTCGCTGCTTTCTGATATTCTAAAAATGTTTTTGTTAAATTAGGAATAGTTCCAATTCCATGTTCTAAAGAAAAGCCGAGCAAAATATTGTCTATCGAACGCTTTGAACTTTTATCATTCAAGCAATTGAATAAGTCTTAAGGTGTTTTCTGATTATGCACAAGATATTCTTTCACCAAGTTAGCAACTTTTGTTGAATGTTCACTAGCTGGAAAAAGGGCCAAATTTTCTTTGATGACTATGAATGCTCCTTAAAGCCGTTCGAGAGGTATTGTTTTCTTTTGAATTGATGAAGTTGAAGAATGCATTATCAAACTTCAATATTTTGGATTAGTAAAGAAGAAGTTTTAAAAAGTTTTTCTCGCTAATAAATAAAGATTTCAACTTATAATTCAAAGAAATCTGAAATGAAAGTTAGCTATGAAAATAGATGCTTAGTTGGTTCCCTCATTTATATTTTTAAACTGGTTATTGCTATTTTTAGTTTAAATGGAAATCTTAAGTTGGGGTTGCAGATCGTTTCGCTAGCTTCTTTAATAATAGTTTTAATAACAAGTTTAATATAATTTCTTAGGCTCTCGCTTGGGTAAATTTTATCTTGAATTTTTAGTGTGTTTAAAAAATTATCCAATCCAAAAAAAGTTGTCCAACATTACTTTCTATCAGAACTGTATATTTGCATCAGAAAAAAAGATTTAGCATATTGCATACTGAAACAAATTATCTATCTATGAGATGGATATTATTATTTAAACATGATAAATTTTAGTTACCGATAAAGGTGTGACAATGTAAATGCACATTAAATCTTTTATGAATTTAATGTAGTATTCCTTCGATATTACTTTTTTTCTACATCTAGCAAGAAATGTTGTATCAAATGAACTAAAAGATTAAACCGAGTTCAATTTTCAAAAAATCCTAAAACTCTTAGCCACTAAATATTTATCACCTCAAGTGAATAATCATTTCTATAGCAATATTATATTGGACAATGTCACATACTACATGTATATATACTATATTAAATAACAAGTCTTGCATAGTTTCCTGAATTCTATATAAAGTGGTTATTAATGAAGCAGCAAGTTACTACTTTATTAATAGAATATAACACTAGAGTTTAAGCTTAAATGTGCATTTAAACCAGCACAACGCTCTTTATTAGTAAAACTTTTTGAAAGACTGTTTGGCGAATCTATCGAGGTTAAGTGAAAATCTTAATTTGGTGTAATATGCATTTTTTACAATCACCAAGATCCAAAAATGGGTAATCAAAGAGAATAGATGCCATATTAAGAAACTAGAAATTTTCACAATGTTTACAACCTCGTTAAGTTTTAATTATAAAAAGTCTAAATCATTTCCACCTTCATTATTATGAACCTAATATGTTATCTGCTTTAACACTCAAGAAAGCCCAAATGATAAACCTATTTCTTATATTACTTGTTTTATTACAAAATGATGCGATCCTTATTTCTTCCTATTTCTCGCCATCTCCTCGGGTGGCCCATATAGCTTCTCTAATTGATGAAAGAATTTATTTCTTTAGCGGGGTAATGAGTTCAAATGAAATTTTTGCAAGTAATAACATGTACTTAGATCTTTCTCGAAATTTCTCCATCGATTCGCCCGCATTTTATGAACTTGAGACATTACCCAACTCTCCAAATCTATCTTATTTATCAACTGAGGTAGTAGAAACCAAAGATATATCTGAAGTTATTTTATTTGATGAAAATGTAAATTTCTTAAGCTTAGAAATCCAATACTAAAATACGCTCAAAAGAATTTTTTTTAAGTGGATAGGTCCCAAAAAGTATAATATTTATACTTATAAAATAAACTTATCTGGTTCCAAATAGTCATAATCAATTTGAAAATTCAGAGGCAAGGAGAGATATTAAGACAATAATTGATAAAAATAGAAGAATATATGTTTGAAGAGGACCTCAATATTATACTTACTCAGAGGATAGAACAATGTATATATATGATACAAACTCTACATCCTGGACTCAAATCACTCCATTAAATTCTCCTTCACCAAGGAATTCTTATACTGCCACATTATTACCAGATGGACGCATTATTTATATTGGTGAATTTGGCCATTCTTATCCAGATCCAGATGGAGACTTGAGTAGAGTAATTTGCAATCAAAAGTTCGAGCGAGATTTATTATAAATACTTTAATATCTGATTTTATATATATATATTAATTTTTAACATTAACGAAAAGCCTGAGAATTTATGGTCTTACAAGGTTATTTAATGTAAAAAGGAGGCAAAAAACGTCGTTAGTCTAAGATATAGGATGGCACATATAGCAATCCTTGGTAATTTGATAATTAATTGTAGATGTTTATTAATTAACTTTTTTTAAAATGATTTAATATTTGTTTAGCTGCTGATGAATACAATATCATAATTTATGGGGGTCTTATCCTCTAATGGTTTTTAATTACAAAAACATTTACATGGTCAGTACCAATTGTAGAATCTCTTCCTAACAATATTTCTGTGCTCTCTTATCATACCGCTACAAGATATCAAAACTTGATGATTATTGCATTTGGTAAGTCTTCTTAATGCGATACTTTTAATTTCCGCATTTCAAATCTTATAATAATATTTTTTGGAAATATAGGGGAATATAATACCACAGCTACAGAAAGCAAACCGACTAAGGAAATAAGAATATTCGACATAACTAATGGAGCTTTTAAGTGGCTACAAAATTATGTAGTTCCATTGACCCCCACTGTAATCCACGAAATTCCAGTAACTCCTGCTCCACAAAAAAATCCGAAGAATTTAGCACTTATTATTGGAGTCCCTCTTGCTTCAATTGGTTTAATATTTTTAGGATCAGCTTTTGTATTTATTTTATATCGTCGCCGCTCAACAAAGGCTAATAATATTCAAGGAAATACAACAAACAACCAAGCAATCAAAAATCCAAGAATTTAGCCACATTTATCAATGACAGTACAAAATGTTAATCTTAATGTAATTATATGAAATTCTTAGAAAGAAACTGAAAAACAATTTTCAAGACGGCTTTGAAATTACTATTAAGAAACGTAATTAATTATAAATTGGCATTCCGGTTGAAACTGCACTCGCTAGCTTAAGGTTAAAAGATGGTCAATTACCCCATATACATGTACCATAAGATGGGTTTCATAAAGATAAATTGACCTCTGAATTCTGTTAAGTTTTTATTATAAACCTGATTGACAAGGCAAATAAATTTCAATTTAATAACAGCTAAAACGAATTCCGTTTTGACAGATATTTACTATTTTTAAAACCAATGACAATAATTCTATGTATCTTTTTGACCACTTCGCGCACAAATTTTCAGTATTTTATGTTTGAAAAATCTTTAAAGAGGAAAGTAGCAGATTGTAATGTTAAAATTCACACTTGCTGATTTTGTTTTATAAATTTCAGTTTATTTATGGTGGTTGATTAATCTGAATCTCAAAAATACAGTCTGGTAAAAAAAAAATCGGAAATATAAAAATAATCACTATGTCTTAACTAATGTACCAAATTACAACTTTTATTAGAAAGTCAAATACCATTATAATTTTATTAAAAAAAATTAATAGGAAATTCTTTCACCATTTGTCTCAATTATCATTTCACTTATTGATCCTACTAACCCAATTAAGATAGATTCAGAAATATCTTGCCACTCTTCCCCAATAAATCTCTCTAATTCACTACGATTTTAACACATTCTTTTTTCTACATTCTTTTTAACAATAGCTCAAAGGTTTCTATTGGGTTTAAGTCGGGACTATTAGATGGCCACCCCAACAAATCAGTTGTATTCTCAGTAATAAACTCTTTGGCAAGCTTGCTAGTATTCTTGCGGTTATTATCTTGTTGGAATCGCCAATTATCCCCCAGCATTGCTCTAATTTCAGGTAAGTGGTTACGAAGAATATCTATATAAAATTGAGCATTCATTATTTGAACAAAACAGAATAAACTAGTTTTTCCTTTTTCGTAGAAACCCCCCCATGCGAGAATTTTTGTTTGATCTTTAGGCATAAAACAAATTAGTCGAGTACCTTTATGCCAACATTTTACTATGTTTTGAAAAAGTTGAAAAGACGTTTTATCAGTAAAAACTGTTCTTTTCCAATAATAATTCAGGTGTTTTTGGCCCATTTTACACGTTTTCGCTTATGCTCTTCAGTCAGCATTGGTGTTGCTCTAGGAAGACTTTTTTTATAATTAAGATTAGATATAGGGTTTTGAATAGTAACATGAGAAACATTTATTCTTTTCTTAGTAAACTTTATTGCTAAATATCTAGACGAAACTAAGGAATCTCTACGAAGAATCTGCCCTAATACTTTCAAAGAATTTCCCATAATCTTTCTTGGCTGACCATTACCACTCGCATGCTTTATTGTTCCTTTTTTTTGAGTTTTTTGAGGATATTATAGATTGTAGAAAGGGGTATATTCGTTTTATTCTGTATTTTTTTCGCCTTTCATATTTCTTGCTTCCAAAAATGTAATACGACTTTGCATTTCTTGCTTTGAAGTCGGCATTTCAAAAACAAGTTTTAAAAAAAACTATTAGTTAATACGTTTTTAGAGCTCAGCGACTTACCTAATATTCTGTTTCTATTTTACTGTCATAAAACTTACCAAAAATGGTTAAACCAAACGTAATCTTAGTAGATTCATATTTTTCCAATTTTTTCTTACAAGACAGTAAGTGTATAAATCTACCAAAAATTTTTGTTTTATGGCGAAAGATATCATCTCAAAAGTTTAAAACAGTGACAATTATTTCAATTTATTATGAGTTATCTTTATCGCAAATACAAGTTTAATATTTAAAAGCCTATAATTTTTTTCTATTATTATAATTATTTATTGTATTATTAAGCAATTTACTAGAAAGCAAGTCCAATATAACGGCAATAAAAAATTCAGCAAACAACATCACATTAATACAAATATATAATTAAAATTCGAAATAATATCTATACACTTTGGCTGTGAATAGTCCTAATGACTTTTCTTTTGTTATTCATGATTAAAGGTTAAATGATCCTGTGCAAAGTCTAAATTTAGTTTTATATTAATTTAGATAAAATTCTAAAGTTCCTCTTGAAAAAGTATAAATCAGAAGGAATGGCCATATCTTTTATAAATTTCGGCTGATAATAAATTGTTGACGATGATAATTTGGAGAGGTGAATTGCTAATGCCAATAATATTCGACTTTACATGATCGAGCATTGGCCAGTACCGCTACCGTCGTCAGGGTCACCGGTTGGTCCTTTAATAGAGCCATTACCCGGAGCGATAATTGAGAGGGGATTAAAGGACGATTGATTGTTGGTTGTTGGTTGCATTTTTTCAAATTATTTGATTTACTTTTAACGTTATTGTTTTGCTTTTTGTCTTTGTTATTTCAGTGAGCTTGAGGGAAAAGAAATTGGGAAAGCACCACCAGTTTTATAGCAAAACATCATAGTCTTCACGCTAACATTAAGTATTAGAAACAATACTAAATGAATCAGAATGATAAAATGCAAAAAATGTGACTAATAAGAGGTTGCATTTATTGTTCTTTTTAATCATTATTTGGATAGATGCATTGTTAAGCTATCTCAACAATGCCCCAAATATTTAAAACAAAAAATTATTTATTTGATCATCAGTCAAAAAAGGTTGGAGATGGAGCATTATTCTTTGATATCATACCCCCTATTTAATAAAACTACGGTACGGTAATGGTACAAATTCAGCCATTAAGGAGATTGTCTATGTGTTTATCTTTAGTTATGCATTAATTCATAAAACCGAAAACAGGATTTTCTTAAGAACAATGCTAAAAGCATTGCTTTAATATTTGATTATTCAGTTCCTAATAATCACTTGACGCTATGTATCACTAAAATTCAAATAGATTTCATTCTTGATAAATTAAGATTGTGTTTTTGGGAGCAAAATATCCTTATATTTCTAATTTTTAGATGAAAAATAAAAGATTTGCTATTTTCCTAGTGTAAAACACCAGTCTATGAAAAAATGAATTTATCATATTGTCCTTTATTAGTTAAGTTTAGAAATTAATCAGAAATGATAAGTTTTTTAATTCAAATACTTGTGCAGAAAGCTAATTTTGAGAACCTTAAATTTTTCATTTGATCTGATCCTGTGATGGTTAATTTTGCTTGCAAATATCAAAGATTAGGCTTAGTAAACAGGGCAAGCCGAGGAATTGAATAGGTTTTCCACTTTGCTCTTTATTAAGCTAGTTAGCAAATTCCAAAGATGAATTAATCTATTTTTTTAAGAACAAAATAAAATATATAGATGTCCAAAATCTTTAAATAAATAAATGAAAATTTTTCTAGTTAAATTTAAAAATTACTTAATTATTTTGTAAATATTAATGATACCTATTAAATTCTTAGTCTGTAAATACTAAATTTTTAAATCTTTATATTTCTGGGTTTGATCATTATTAAATAAGGTCAGTGTCATTTCAAAATCTTCTCTTTTTAAATATCTCAACTTTAAAGGTGAGAACATTCTATTGTAATTATTTTGATCATGCAATGTTGTTGATGTTGAAAAATTAAAAAAAGTGGTTTCATACAGAAGATACCAATTGTAGGTTTCATTCAAATAGCTCTTTCGTGAAATGTTCAAAAAATTATACCTAAGCTAGTAATCGAATCACTTTATTCAAATTTTTTGCAAAGATATTACATGAGTATTTACTAGTTTTAGGTAAACAATATCTATATAACAGTCTATTTCTCTACCAAGTTTGATTTGTCTGTACAATATCTTTTATCACGCATACCGAAACTATCTTTCTTGTTGAGGAAACTTTTCTACAATGATAAAATGCCGCAGATTTTTTTACGAAAACTTCAAAATAAATAAATCAATTTCGATTAAAAATTCTACATAATAGATATACTAAATTAAAACACAGTATAAAAGTTTGTTTCAATCAAAAAAACATTGTTTTTGCCATATTGAGAAAATACCTTTGAATTTCAAGCTATAGTTAAAAGATATTTATAGAAAGCCTGAATAGCTTTATTTATTGTTAATAAATCCAAAAAAAGTTAATGAAAAAAATATTTGCCTTTTTCCAGAGTAGATATCTTTTTTGTGTTATTTTGATTAAGTTTGATACGGGATTATTTTATATCTATTTCGTAGATTAATTATATTTTATAAAACAAGTCATAATATAAAATTATTTAATAATATTGTAAACTACATTGCACTAAATGCTAATGTATAATTAAGATTAAAACAGTGAAAGAGAAATTCCCCTAATGACATGTATATTTGAAGGCTAGGTAATCATGTAAAGGGTTCAAATTCAACATAAAACGGAGGTAACAGCCTTAAGCTTTGCAAATCTCGGTTGATAGTAATTTGGTAACGGTGAGGAGGATGACTAATGTCAATAATAACTGACTTTACATAATTGAGCATTGACGGGTACCGCTACCATCGTCTGGGTCACCGGTTGGTCCTTTAATAGAGGCATTACCTGGAGTGATAATTGAGAGAAAATTAAAGGAAGATTGATCATTGGTTGTTTGTTGCATTTCTTCAAATTATTTGATTTACTTTAAATGTTATTGTTTTGCTTTTCTCTTTGTTATTTTAGTTAGATTGAATGAAAAGAAATTGGGGAAGCACTTTTAGTTTTATAGCAAGACAGTTTAATCCTAACATCAAAAATTAGAAACAATAATAACTTGATCATAAGTTTAAAAAGCAAAACTCGATAGAAAATTACAAATAATTTGTTAAATTTATTGTTCTTTCATTTATTTATTGACAGATGCAGTTTTAAGATATTAAAAAATGCCCCAAAAGATCTGAAAGCATATTAGCTTTCAAAATTGATTATCAGTTAAAGAAAAATTAGAGAAGGCATAGTTTTTAATAGCATATAATATTAAACATAAATACGGTACAAATCCCGCAATTGAGAAGGTTTTTTACATTTGTACATTATATATCAGGTGTCCACCAATTCATAATTCTCGGCACCTTTGTATTAATGAGAATTTTTTACAGAAAATAATAAAAATATTGATTGTTCTATTCTTGTGTGATAGGAAAAAAAATAAAAGAACTTTGAATTTGAAATTTATGACTAGAAGTATTTTTTGAATATTCCGAACCAAAAAATATTTTAGAGATTGGAATTGAAATTTCTTTAATGCAAATTAAAAAGCCTTCTAGTTTCCTTGGTAACAATAACAATTTATGAAATTTGTTTTAAAGAAACGTTTTGAATTATTTATTTCCTGAATCACCCTAATTGGATATGCCATACATATTAATAAAAAATATAAAATTTTTCAATGTCATTGGCATTTATACTTGGCTACTTTTTCTTACTTTAATGTATCTTAAAAGTTGCCAAATAAACGATTTTTCAAAAACATATAGATACAACACGCAAAAAACAGATTATTGATTTAAAATATAATGAAATTGGTTGTAATATATGAAATAATAAACAAATATTTAGAATTTATGTGCTAATTTACAATTATGTTATTAACAAAGAAGTCAAATCTAAATTTAAGTTTTTTTAATCATTTACTCAAAAACTTTTAAAATTGATTTACATATATTATTTTATGTGGAAGTTTATCAATTTATTGTTAGAAACAGAAAATTGAAAATTAACAATATAATAAGGCTTAAAAACAAATGCAGTTTCAACCAAAATCATATGATTAATAAAAAAATAATATTAGTCTGATTAAAATTGAAGATATATTCAATCCCAATAATAAAATTTTTGCAATTTTAGAAACAATATCTAAAAAACTGTATATTATTAAAAATTTTAATTACTTTTCAAGAATAAATAATAATTATTTTAAAATATAAAATAATCTATTATATTTATTATTGTTAAACAAAAATCTAATGTTTGTATTTTCATAGCCTTTTTAGGTATTTGAAACTACAATTTATTAAGTTTTATTTGATTCCCTACAGAAAATTCAGAAAATTAAGGCAATTTATCCTTGTAATTTGATGCTAGCTTTATAAACTAAAAATTTATACATCCTCATTCGCCTGTTTATTATAATTAATCTTCATTTTGCAAATGAAATTAACTTCAAGCAAGAACATTCTCAAACCTATATCAATGACCAAACACAAAACATGAAATATTATTGCCATATGGTAACAATCATCACAAGAGTAGCCTGCAAAATTATCTTTATAAATATTTCTAAAAAAATAAATACAGCTGAAAATCATATCTAATGAAAAGCTTTAATTTATTTAAGTAAATCAATTGATTTTTTGCATAGCTATTTTTTGGTCCAATCCTTGATTAGTAAAATTGCTTGGAGTCCAATATTATATTCCCATCAACTACGTATGAATGAAAAAATTTTATCCATTCCAATGAATTCCAAAATTGAATGATAAAGAAAAATATGACGATATATATTTCTTATAGATGGTTATTTGTAGATGGAAAACAGGAAATATCTTTTATTTCTGAATAAACACAATGAAAATAGAAATATCTAAAGCATATTTGCTTCAAAAAGAGAATTTTGAATCATCAATGGTCAAATTTAATTTACATAGGGTAGAAAAATTGAATAATCAAACTTAGTGCAAGGCTTTGAGCATTACTCTTGCAAAAATATCACGTTTTTCGAACTCTGGTTTCAGCATGTTAATTAATGTAAAGCTAATATATAATGTATACATGGTAAAAAACCTTCTCAATGGCTGAATTGTATCGTATGTATGTTTAATATTACATGTTATGAATAAAATGCCTTCTCTAATCCTTCTTTAATTGATAATGAATTTTGAAACGCAATATGCTTTTTAGATCTTTTGAGCATTGTTTAAATATCTTAACAATGCATCTGTCAATCAATAATCTAAAAAACAATAAATTCAACATATTATTTATGATTTTCTATCGATTTTGCATTTTTAACATTGTGTTTAAGTTACTATTGTTTCTGATGATAGATGTTAGCGTGAAGGCTATGATGTTTTGCTATAAAATTGGGAGTGCTTTCCCAAATTTTTTTCATTCAATCTAACTAAATAACAAAGAGAAAAAATCAAAGCAATAACATTTAAAGTAAATCAAACAATTTGAAGAAATGCAACCAACAACTAATAATCAATCTTCCTTTAATCCCCTCTCAATTATCGCTCCGGGCAATGGCTCTATTAAAGGACCAACCGGTGATCCAGATGATGGTAGCGGTACCGGTCAATGCTCAATTATGTAAATTCGATATTAGTCGCATTAAAGATCCTCCTCACCGTCACCGAATTACTATCAACCGAATTAAGGCCGTTACCTCCGGTTTATTGCCGAATTTAAACTCTTTACATAGTTGCCTAACCTTTCAAATATATACATTATTAGGAGAATTTCTCGTTCCTTGTTTTAATCTTAATTATATATTAGCATTTAGGGCAATGTATTTTGACTAGATTTTTAAATAATTTTATATCATGACTTGTTTTTATATAATATAATATTAATCTACCAATAAAAAATAGCACAAAAAATAGCTAATTTGGAAAAAGCAAGTTTTTTTTCAAAAATTTTATCACCAATAAAGAAAGTTATTCAGGTCTTCTATAAATATCTTTGAACCATGGCTTGAAATTAAAGGATAATTTCTTAAAATGGCAGAAACAATATTTTAATGATTGAAACAAACTTTTATACTGTGTTTTGATTCAGTAAATTATTTAATTTTGGGTTATACAAAAAGTTATTTTATGATTAGTTCCAATTCAAAAATTGGGCGAAGATTTTAATATCAATACAAATAAAATGTTATAAAATAAATTTTTATACGATACTGATTGCCTAAAACTGGGAAATAGTCATGTAATATTTTTGCAAGAGATGTGAATAAAATAATTTTATTACTAGCTTATGTATAATTTGTTTGAAGATTTCAAGAGTAGCCATTTGAATAAAACTTACAATAGGCATCTTCATTATGAAACAATTTTTTATTCAAAAATATTGCTTGATCAAAATAATCACAATACAAAGTTACTACCTTTAAAAGTGAGATATTTAAAGAGAGAAGATTTTGAAGTGACATTGACCTTTATTTAATAATGCTCAAAGCCAAAAATTTGGAAATTTGGAAACTAAGTATCGATTTAGCCAGAAAAATTGAATTGAATAAATTCTCAAAAAATTTCATAGGAATTATTGAAATTTACAAAATAATTGAGTAATTTTTAAATTTAAATAGAAAGATATTTATTTTTTCATTTAAAGATTTTGTTCTGAGAAAAATAGTTCAATTCATCTTGCAGTTTATTAAGCTAGTTAGCAAATTCCAAACTGGAAAAAACCTATTCAATTCTCCGGCTTTCCCTGTTTGCTAAACTTAATCTTGATTTTACAAGCAAAATTTACCATCAAATACTTGGTAGTAATGATTTAAAAATATTTACACATACTGTGGTTCCACAGAATTAGATCTAATAAAAAGTTTGTAATTTTCAAGATTAATTTCCGTATAAGTATTCTCAGCTCAAAATTCATATGTAGCAAAATGGTTAGTAGTTGACATTAATTAATTAATTAAAATTTATCAATTCCGATTAATTTCCAAACTTGACCAACAAAGAACAATACGGTAAATTCATTTCTTCATAGACTGCTGTTTTACACCAGAAAAATAGCAAACTCTCTTATTTGCATCTAAAAAATTAGGAATATAAGGATATTTTGCTCCCAAAAACACAATCTTAATTTATCAAGAATGAAATCTATTTGAATTTTAGTGATACATAGCGTCAAGTGATTATTAGGAACTGAATAATCAAATATTAAAGCAATGCTTTTAGCATTGTTCTTAAGAAAATCCTGTTTTCGGTTTTATGAATTAATGCATAACTAAAGATAAACACATAGGCAATCTCCTTAATGGCTGAATTTGTACCATTACCGTACTATAGTTTTATTAAATAGGGGGTATGATATCAAAGAATAATGCTCCATCTCCAACCTTTTTTGACTGATGATCAAATAAATAATTTTTTGTTTTAAATATTTGGGGCATTGTTGAGATAGCTTAACAATGCATCCATCGAAATAATGATTAAAAAGAACAATAAACGCAACTTATTATTAGTCACATTTTTTGCATTTTATTATTCTGATTTATTTAGTATTGTTTCTAATACTTAATTTTAGCGTGAAGACTATGATGTTTTGCTATAAAACTGGTGGTGCTTTCCCAATTTCTTTTCCCTCAATCTCACTGAAATAACAAAGACAAAAAGCAAAACAATAACGTTAAAAGTAAATCAAATAATTTGAAAAAATGCAACCAACAACCAACAATCAATCGTCCTTTAATCCCCTCTCAATTATCGCTCCGGGTAACGGGTCTATTAAAGGACCAACCGGTGACCCAGACGACGGTAGTGGTACCGGCCAATGCTCGATTATGTAAAGTTACATTTTATCCACAATAATAATTCTCCTCTTCAATCCATCACCGTCAACAATTTATTATCGACCGAAATTTATAAAAGTCATAGCCATTCCTTCTAATTTATACTTTTTCAAGGGGAACTTTAGAATTTTATCTAAATTAATATAATACTAATTTAGGCTCTTTACATGATTATTTAACTTTTAATAATGAAAAACAAAAGAAAAGTTATTAAAACTATTTACAACCAAAGTATATAGATATTATTTTGAATCTTAATTATATATATTTAGCATTAGTGCAATGTTGTTTACTAAATTTTTTATTGTCGTTATATTTGACTTGGTTTCTAGTATTGAGTTTGGTGAACAAAAGAAATCTTAGGGATCACAATATTTTGTGTTTTCAAGAATAATACAGGTTTCCGTCATTTATTCAATAGAAAGGCTACTAAATTGTTTGCTTCTTAGTATTAAGCCTTATTTTTTTGGCTTTAGATAAAATCAAATGAAAGCCAATTAATTTAATATTCCCAGTTTAACTTGCAATTTAAAGAATGAAAGTTCGAACATTTTGAATAATAATAATGAGACATTTACTGCTAATAAATTCTCTTGAAATTTTACATTGTGTACACTTTTAAATGATAATAGAATCCTTTTGATAATTTCAAAATATTTTGGTTCATTTATCAAGGAATAAATCAAAATTTTTGGATTGAATCAAAACCTATTTGTTATAATACAACAAAACAAATAGTTTTTAATTAAAAACAATGATCATTTATTTTGTTAGTGAATTAAAAAAGGTTATTGACTCTTTTACTTGGTATGTGATAAGAAGACCTATTTATTGAATTGTGATGCTGGAATTGTTTTTATTGTAAATTTTTAGAAATGTTATATATATATTTATATAGAAAGTTATTAATGCCTTTGATACTTGAAACTTTTATGTTTATGTCATAAGTTTGTTTATAAGCTTAAAAAATCAAAGTCCAAGAAAAATGAAAAAAATTTATTTCATTTGACATTGATTTCAGACATTTTATAAAAATACAAAAGTTTTCAAAAATTATTATTTTATATTAATATATAAATTATTTTGATGTTAAAAGATCTTGAATATTTACAAAAAGTCTCTGATTAATGTTCGATCCGATCAGAACAGCGGGGGCATTGTTCCATGGAAAAGTCTATCAAAACAATGGAAAACTTTAAATTAACATTGTTCGATGCCCAAATATTCCGATTGTAACGTATGATCATCAAAATAGAAATGTTTATCGATAAATAAAAACCGATTAAAACATCAGATTTCCCAAATCGTAAAAAAGTTGATGTCATTTTTATCTCGTTCCCAAACTTTTTTAAAAACTCTCATTCCTAACTTAAGAGAAAGTGTATTGAAAAACAAAAATATTCATAAACATCGACAAACACATTTCATCCACGTTTCTTATACCGAATATGGGTTTATTGATTTCATCAATAAAAAAATTTCGATGCAAGAGAACTCGACCAGAAAAGCCTCATAATTGTAATAAATGTAAAAAATGCAAATTGAGCATGAGATATAATAGATACAATGATTGCACGACATGTAAAATCATAATTTTTCAAAATCTATATAAAGATTTTTCAAGTGGAAATCAAGCAATTGACGAGATAATCAAAAATCCAATTTATAATCCCAACCTCTACAATGAGATTCATCACTATGAATGGATTCCATATGAACGTTTGACAGATATTTCCTATATTGCCCAAGGAGGTTTTGGTATTTTTTATAAAGCAACATGGATTGATGGAATGATTGATTTCGAGACTTTAAAGCACCATGGTGAAACGAAATTTAAAAGAAATGGATCGATAAATGTTGCAGTAAAATTTATGAATGATTCAAGACAGGGGGATGAACTCTTTAAAAAGGTAATTGAGTAATTTTTCATTGAAAATTTGATCTTTTTATATTTTTTTAATTTTTGAACTTGATAAAAATTTTTACGGGGGGGGGGGTGTCTCTTAATAGATAAATATTCAAAGTTCTATAATGGCAAATAACCCCGAATTTGTGATTGGTATTTCTGATGTTATTGGGATCACTCAAAACCCGGAAACACTTGATTACGGATTTGTAATGGAATTTGCCGAACATGGAGATATGCGAGATTATCTATCATCAAATTTTTATTCTAGCTATTGGTCTGATAGGTTGAGAATAGCTTCAGGAATTGCGTCAGGTCTTATCACAGTTCATTCTGCTGGTTTAGTTCATCGTGACCTACACTCTGGTAACATTCTAATTTATCGCCTGGCCAATGGAGAATTTGCAAATGTTTCAGACCTCGGATTATGTCAACCTGCTAACAAGAAATTAGCAGAAAAAGGAATATTTGGAGTAATTCCATACATACCACCTGAAGTTTTACGAGGTGAAGAGTTCGATAAAGCTGGTGATATTTATAGTTTCGGAATGTTATTATGGGAATTGGCAACAGGAAAGCCTCCTTTTCATGATCGTCCTCATGACTCCAAACTTGTCATAGATATTTTAAATGGTATTAGACCTGAAATCACTTTTCATATTCCACCTTGTCTTGCTGAACTAATAGAAGAATGTTGGGATAGTATTCCATCGAATCGTCCTGCTGTTACTCAAGTTAGATTGAGACTTTATGATCTTGGACGTTTTAATAATTACTCTTCTACAACTGAGTATTTACAGTTTTCCGAAGCAGATAAACTCGTAAAAGAAACATTGGAAACAGCTAAATCACCACCCAATATTCATCCAAAAGCAGTTTATTCAAGTCGACTTTTAACTTTCCGAATGATTAATTTTTTAAAAGGTTTAGTTTTTTTTTTTATTTTTGAAGATTTTTATTGATTAACTTTATTCATTTTGAAAATTTTTATGGATTAACTTATTTAAACTTTTTTTCTTTCTTCTCTTAATGTCAATTTTAACAGAATTTGTCTATCTTCCTGAAGGTAAGAAATTAACCGAAAATTTTTATAAAATTTATCATTTAAAAATTTTAACACTTTTTTTTTTTATATTTAAGAGGATTGGTCTTGATTCCGATTCACAAAATTTTTAAACATGACATTAGGTTTCTAATATTATTTCTTTGATCTTAATCCAAAAAACTTGTATTACTTTACTTAATTTAATCTAGTTTAATTTAATTGAATTTAATTTCCCTCTGATATAGAAAAAACTATAAATGAGAAAAATTTGTAACTGTTACAATGAACTGGAATTATTCTAAAATCTTATAATTTCATGCATAATAAAAAATTTTCATTAAGGTACTGAAAAATTTTTGTTAAATGCAAATTGGCTTTTGAATTTTTTCTATAGATTAAAAATGAAACATTCAAATTATTTCTTGATTGATAAAAATGTATAGGGATATATAAATCTTATTTTATATGCGCAAAATAAATTTTTAAGTTGCAGAAAAATTGTCAATTCTTATATAAAATTTAACGAAATATTTTGATTTTCAACATATCAAAATGACAAATTTTTACAGAATGAAGAAAACCGATTTATTATTTTCTTTTTAAATAATGTGAAGTTCAAAAAAATTTTGGATACATTTGTTTTTTATTAAAATTTATCAGATTAATTATTTAATTTTTTTTCAAAGTAAATTTACTTTAATTAAATTAAATAATAATATTAAGAGTAATATTAAAATTTTTTTTTAAAGTAAAAATATTTTTAAATCCCGAGTTTCATTAACTATTTTCAATATATAGAATATATTTATAAAAATTTAATTCATGTGTATTTTTATTTAAATCAAAAATAACTGTTTTATTTAAAAAAAAAATTTCAGGCTATAAATTTTTTTTAATAAATTATATTATTTTTAAATGTCAAAATTTTTATTTAAAAGAACTTTTTTATTATATTGATATTATAATTGTTTATAAATAGATAATCTCATAATTTCAATTTTACAAGAAACAATTTTAAAATTTTTTTTTGGTTAAAATAAATCAATTACAAAAAATCAAGATTTTAATTTAAATAAAATTTTTTTTAAACGAAATTTTCTTTGTAAACCTATATTTCAATATTTAATTATTTTTTCTTTGATTTTTAAGAATTAGATATATTCAAAAAAAATAAGAATTATTATCATTGCTTTTAACATTCAAAAATCAGTTTTAAAAATTAAAATTTTAGTAAATTTTTAATTTGATGATAAAATTTTTACTTTGGGTTTATATTAAATACTTATGATAATTTGAATAAAATTTACCAATTGCATTAAGATGAAAATGATACTGTATCCAGATGCTAAAAATACATTATAAAATATAATTTTTTCCTGTTATACATGATTTAAAGAAAAACTTTTTCTTTGTAAAAATTTTATTAGTCTAAATATTATCAGCCTAAAGATTAGAGGAATAATTTTCCGTTTAGATGACTTGCGTATTCAAGAAAATTGAATTTTTATTTGACTAAACAAAGAAAAGCATGACTTCTTGAAAGATCTAGTTTTTAAGTTCTCTCATTTAGTTTATTTCACTCAACATATCGAAAGCACCAAATTTTATCGATAGAATCTGGTTTTTTCTCATGCTGGCAATCATAAGAAAGTATAATTAAAAAACTCAACCAATAACAAAGCATTAAAAATTGATGACTGATTTGAGATAATGTGAAGCCGAGATATTAATAAGTTAGGTAATGTGGGACCCAAATTTTTTCTTTTCCGGAATTCCTATTCCCGTTGTTAGCAGCGAGACAGGGTTGAATACGCAATTAAAAAGGAGATAATGACAGAACTCATTTGGTTTAGCAGTTCTCACAGTTCTCACATAATCAATCTTAATTAATCTATATTAGACTCATCATTTTATGAAAAATAAATAAATTCAACCTGTACAGCCTCGTGAAATAAATAAATCATGATTCCCAAGAATTCTGCGAACTTCAATGAAAATCTCATGACCAGTTAAATTTTGCATAATAGGTTTTATGTCAATCATGCAATTTTGTTAATTTTTCATATGTGAATATACTTGTAGGCATAGAGATAGGAAATTTGTGCATTGTATGTAGCAAAATGATTAATACGTCATGATCATGTCAGCAAAACACTACATCATCATTAACAAACAACCAAAAAATTTAAGCATGTTGTAGAACCAGATCACAATTGTTTAGAATATACACGATATATGTTGTATATACAATTTATCATATCATTTAACAATCTAAAATGTTATTAAAATTTGTAAAAATTTAATAGATTTTCAAAAATTAAAAAATATTTACTTAGCATTATAGTTAAAAAAATTTATTTAAAAGAAAATTAAAAAAATATCCTCTTGAAAGCAGATTTTTATTTGATAATTTTATATCATTAATAAATGAATTTATTATTCGCAGATTTACGTAAAAAAAAAACAGTCAAATAAACAAATAAATTTTACCAAATACAAAATGATACCACCTTATAAAAATAAATAATCAAAATAATCAAAAAAAAATATTATAATTATTATTTATATCGGTTCATGTTTTAACCAATTCAAACAAAAATGCAAAATTTATTTAATTACAATTTTATTGCGCTAATTACTCGACAATTATTTTCAATATAAATATTTAAAAAAAAATTTGTAATATAAAATATATGGTATAATAAATTTGAATCTTTTATAATATCTCAAATTTAATTTACATTGAAATAGATTCAAATACTAATTGTCAAAAACTGTTTTAATTTATAGAAAATATAATTAATCATTGTCAAATTACGCTCTAAAATAATCTTTTTTAAAGCTAGTTTTATTCTAGAACTTAACCATTTAGAATCTAATAAAAAATATTTGACATATGAAGTTGTATACCATAATCATATTTAAGATAATTAAGTTAAGACTCTTTTGAAAAAATCCTTTCCCAATATCATCTTATGCATAATTATTTGCTTTTCTGATCGTAGAACAAAGAAAGAAAATCTTTTAAAATGACACAAACAATACATCATTATCATCATCATCATAAAATTAGGTTATTTGATTTTCATTTTTACCCAGACCAGTTTTTTGACTTAATTCGTTCAAAAAGGTCAGGAAATTAGTTTCCCTTTAAATAAACATTGTCGATATTTGGTAAAAATTCAAAAAACTCATTCTATCTGACATAAAAAAATTCTTAAATATTCTATAAAGTTTCTTTGTTCATCTTTGTTCCTTTGGATTTCATCTTAGAACCTCTTTGATCTAAATCCATTCGAAATTGAATCATTTCATATATCAAATCAGATTAAAACAAATCATCAAAAATGCCAACTCAAAAATCAACTTTCCTTCAATTCACAAATAACTCTGTACCTGATCAAAAATCGAATCCACTCTCCCAATTCCACCTCAAAACGTCTCCCCCATCTATTAGTGACTATATCAAGAGTTATAATGAAGATGCTAATCCCCATTTTCGCGATTTAACAGAAACGCATAAAAATAAATCAGCAGCTACACAATCATTTACTTCTCTTCCAACACTTTTTCCCTCTTTAACTTATATGGTTTATGTTCATCGCGCTATAAGAAATTTACTATTCACAATATTATTTGATTGGTCAATGCCACTTTTTCATCCCGTGAATTTTATTTTGATTATGACCGTGTTCCCTACTATTGTCATTTCGCTGGTAGTTGTCGAATTATCATTAAAACTATCTTTTTATTGTGGATTGGGAAATGTGTTAAATGGAATCTCGAAGAAATGGGGTGACGGTTTGAGTCCGGTTAATTGGTGTGAGTATAAACATGGGAAATTTTTAATTTGTCACTAATAAGTGATTTAAAATTTAAACTCAAAAATTGAATTGATGATTCACCAATACTCACATAACTTTAATTTTCTTTTACCTAGGGGATCCAAGATTATTTTCCGAAGAAGTCTCTGAAATTATAAATGATGGTCTTCTAGGGTTAGAACAACCCCTACCGACTACACAAAAATACCACCATCAAGCTACAAAATTTGATATAACCAGCACGAAAAAAGCTCGACCCTTTAATTTAGATATTGCCGAAACTCTCCTTCTAATGTCCGCGATTGTCTATGAACGTGATGATATGAAGGTTCGTAATGCTCATAAAAAGATTACAGATCTCGCTAAAAATAAATTAGAACGAACTTCGGAAGCATATCAAGATGTGAATCGACAGTTGTATGAAAGCGAACTTCGTATACGTGAACAATCTCAAAAATGGGGATTAGAATTTACCTCTTTATCAGAATTAAATTCGCTGGGTGGACCATTCGCTGGAATGTTTTGGTCATATGAACATCGATTTATAGTGGTCGTATTTAAAGGAACGACACCAACTGATTTCGAGGATTTCTTGGTAGATTCGATGATTCAACGCATTGATGCGAGGTAATTTAAAAAGAGTTTTTGAATAATGATGATTTCAAAAGATCGTTTAAATTTTTATTATTCAACATCCATCAAACATTTACACCCCTCATTCATTTATGTTTCACTACCAAAGAGGATATGTATTTGGGGAAATTCATGAAGGTTTTTACACCTCCCTCTTTCCAGACGGAGGCCACAAAACCTCAAGAGGTCATTCAGCAAGTCCATATATAACAATCATAAAAGCAATTCGCGCTAAAGCTTTACAAATTCGTTCTAGGCAGTCTTCATCAGCTTCAACATCAAATAACAACTCTTCCAGCTTTAGTCTTGATCAACCAATAAATCTCTGGGTAACTGGTCATTCATTAGGTGCCGCCCTTGGAACTCTATTCTACTCTCGCCTCCTTCGTTCCCCATTAGATCTTGGCGAGAATTGCATTTTACGAGACGGATATCTCTTCGGTACCCCGGCTATCGGTGACGCAGATTTCGCGGCTCATTTTTCAGCCGTTTCAAATGATCCTTTCGACCGCCCAAATACTTTATGGCGAGTGATCAATGATACCGATATCATCACAAAATTACCGCCCGGCTATGAAGATCCTGGTATCAGACGTCTCGTTAATAAAATGAATCTGTTAAATTATGCGCATGTTGGTGAAGGAGTAAGATTTTTCCAGAATGGTAGGAAACCAGTATCGACTTGCGATTCTTTTGATACTGCGGTTGAACCGGTTATTGTGGAACGAAAAAGGAGTGACTATTCTTTAGCTTCAATTTTTGGATGGAATACATTGAAAGGAGAAGAAGTTGACACGGAAAATGAAACAGGAATAAAATTTATGAAAAATGGTAAATTATGGTCAAGTAGAAAAGACGTTTTTCGTACTAAACCACTTCACGAACATCCTGCTAGGAGTCCTTTGATATGGATGGAACGAATTTTACCTTCATTTTTCCAAAATCATTTACCGATTAGATATTTCGAAGCGATGCAACGTGCTCGGGTTCATTTTGAAAATGTTGAGGATGAGGATCATAATGCTAATGAGAGAAATAATAATGATCAATCTAGCGAGAATAGTAGAATTAACAGAGTTGTCGGAAAGAGTGATAAGGGAGAAGAATTTGACAGAAACGTTAATATTACTAATGCTCTTGAGGAAGAGTGTGAAAGTGATAATAAATCAGATATTAGTAATAGCTCCTAACCTTAGACTTTTTCAAAATTAATTTTTTGATTAAATTAAAATCCCAATAAAATAAGTTAATTTACAACAAAAATTGAAAGCTGTTTGGTTTAAAAGATATTAGTTGATGATTGACCCTTATTTAAAAAAAAACTACCTTTTCAAAAAATTTTAATCAAATAAATGAAAAATCAAAAAAACATAAATTTTTTAAACTATCATGACATTAATTTACTTCAAATTTAAATAATATTTATTTAATAAACTTTATATATATAGTTCGCAAAAAAAATTATTTTTATTCTTATCTAATAAATTATTTTTTATTTTTATTTTATTTCCTTGCCATTCACGATGTAATCCAACCACCAATTATTATCGTACAACACATCTACTGTACATTAGATGTGGATCGCGAATTAATCAAAAAATGAAATAATTTTAATAAATAATTTTTAAATAGTAAAGAAAACTATTACAAAAAAAATTATTTTTATTATAATTTAATTTTTGAATAAAGAATATACAATAAAATAAATAATTATTAGATATTAAGATATTTTAAAAAAATGTATCTTAAAATTCTCATTTTATTTTAATAATTTTCAGTGGTCTAATTTTTAAAGGGAAAGTTTTATTAAATTGGCAAAAACTAATTGGAATTAAACTAAAAAAAATTATTTTACACAAACTAATAAAAACTGAATTTATATAACATGAATTTCTAATCACAGTTTCTAAGTTGAAATTAAATCAAATAAATAGATATTATTTTAAAAATTTTAAATTACTTTGACTTGCTGTTAATAATAAACTTAATAACTTTATTTTTGGTTTAATACAATCAAAAGACAAGTCACATTTATTTTATTAATATATTTTTATCGATATATCTAATAAAATAAAAACTAATACGCAATTATGATCGATTTATAAGTGAATTTATTTCGAAATAAAAAGTATAAACTTATAAAGATAACTCTGAAATTATTAATATCAAATGTCTTATATTATTTGAAAAGAACTTTATTAATAGATTAATTTTTCTATGTTAGAAATTTGGATTTTTTTAAGATGATTTGTAATTTCTTAAAATACGATAAAACAAATTATATTCAAAATCATTATAATGTGGGAAAATTTTATAGGCTTTTAAATATTAATTCTACATTTGCGACAAAGTAAACCCATGATAAATTATGGGGCTGTTTTTAATCTTTTAAGATGCTATCTTTAGCCTAAATAAACAAATGAAGAATTTTTCAATAGATTTGTAGAAAGTTAATTAATTTCACAATTATATGCGTATAAATAGATATCTGACAATAGTTTATTATAAAAACCTAAAATCGGTAATTTTTTTTTTTTTTTTTTCGAGATTCAGGCTAATCAACCACCATCAATAGACTGATAATTTATAAAGCAATAACTCAACAAGTATAAACTTTGATATTACAATCTGCTGCTTTTCTCTTTAAAAGATTTTTCATAAATATGCTAAGCTTAAAGTATATCTTTATGGGTAACTGACCATCTTTTAACCTTCAGCTAGCCGAGAGCGGTTTCAATCGGTAGGTCAATTAAAATATAATTAATTACGTTTCTTAATAATAAATTCAAAAGCCGTCTTAATATTTTTTCCAGTGTCTTTTTAAGAATTTCATAAATTTTTTGAAAAATTACATTTGGTACTGCCATTGATAAATGTGGGTAAACTCATGGATTTTCGATTACTTGGTTGTTTGTTGTGTTCCCTTGAATATGAAATCCTGGATTTTGGATTAATTGGTTGTTTGTCGTGCTTCCTTCATTATTATTAGTCTTTGTTAAACGACGACGATATAAAATAACTATAATAGCTAATCCTAAAAATATTAAAATAATTGAACCAATAGAGACTCCAATAATAAGTCCTGAATTTTTCGAGTTTTTTAGTACAGCGGTAGCGGTAGCTGTTTGAGTTACGTTAATTTCAGTGGAAGGTGTAGGAGCTTTGGTGATTTTCGTGAGCATTAATGGAGCTACATAATTTTGTAGCCACTTAAAAGTCCCGTTAGATATATCGAATATTCTTATTTCTTTACTCGGATTATACACTTGATCTGTCAAGTTATGAGCCCCTATATTGCAAATATATTATTATAAGATTTGAATTGCGGAAATTAAAAGTATCGCAATAAGCAGACTTACCAAATGCAATAATCATCAAGTTTTGATATCTTGTAGCGGTATGATAAGAAAGGACAGATAAATTGTTAGGAAGAGATTCTACAATTGGCACTGACCACGTAAATGTTTTTGTATCTAAAACCATGAGAGGATAAGCTGGACGAGTGAAGTTGTCATGACCTCCATAAATTATGATATTGTATTCATCAGCAGCTAAATAGTTTTAATGATATTAAAGAAAAATTCAATTAATAAAAATTTACAATCAATTATTAAATTACCAAGGATTGCTGTATGTCCCCTCCTAGATCCTAGAGCAACGACGCTTTTTGCTGACTGTTTATATTTTTAACCCAAAGTTAGTGTCATCAAAATTAAAAAAATTTAATTTAATATTTTTATATTAAATAACCTCATAAGACCATGGATCCTCAGGCTTTCCATTGATATTAAAAATTAAGATCTATATAAAAAATCAAAAATTTAAGAACTCATAATAAATTTCCCTCGAGCTTTAGATTGCAAATTACCGCACTCAGATCTGCTTCTGGATCTGGATAAGAACCACTAGATCCACCAATATAAATAATGCGTCCATCTGGTAATAATGTGGCAGTATAAGAAAACCTTGGTAAAGGACAATTCAATGGTGTGATTTGAGTCCAGGATGTAGAGTTTGTATCATATATATACATTTTTTTATTCATATAAACGTTATTTCGAATTCCTCCCCAAAAATATATTTTTCCTTTTTCATCAATAACTGTATCAATCTCTGTCCTTGCCCTCTGAATTTCCCGACTTATTATCACTATTTCTAAACCAGGTGAGCTTATTTTGAGCGAATTTATAAGTGTAAATATACTCCTTTGGATCTATCGACTTTAAAAAAAATCTTTTGAGCATCAAAACTGCGTATTTTAACAAATAAAGTTCTAAACTTAAGAAACTTACATCTCCCGCAAATACAATTACTTCAGTTTTATCTTTAGTTTTTACTATCTCTGCTGATGCGTAAGACACGTTTAAAGATTTTGGGTAATGTCTCAAATTCATAAAACGCGGGCGAATCAGTGGAGAAATTTTGAGATAGATCCAAGTATGCGTTATCAACTGCATAACTATGAAATATCCCTCCGCTAACCAAATAAATTCTGTTATCAATTAGAGAAGCTGTATGGCCCCACCGAGGGGATGGCGTGAAATTGGACGATACAAGGATCGCATTGTTTTGTAATAAAACAAGAATGATAAGAAATAGGTTTATCATTTGACCTTTTTTCAAGAAAATGGTATATTAGGTTTAATAATGGTCAAAAAGGTTGAAGCTTTTTATAAAAAAGTTGTAAAACTGAATTTTTTAATAAGTATCTATTCTCTTTGATAACACTTAATGATTGTAAAGCATATTTGGTTACGCGAATGGTTTCTTTTACTAATTTTTAAGCAAGTTTGCCTTCTGGTTTAGAAAATTCTTTTCTTAAGAATTAAAATTAATTTTAGATTATTTCTAATATTTTTTTATTAATAAAGCATATGACCATAGATACTTGAAGGTGATGCTATACTTAGTAGACTGGTCCCAGCGTTTTATAGAAAATTTAGTTTTATGGAAAGATCGCTATCAATGAATTGAATCGATCATCAAAAATCATTGTTTATGCATGTACAAAGGCTTTTAAAGGTTTAGATCCCGATCAGTTTGACCTTTCAATAATTATTTTTGGATTTGAATTTAAACCCCTTCTCATATTATTTGTTAAATAAAATTTTCACTAAAAAACTAACTAGAAAAGTTCTAACAATGACAAATGTATTATAGTGTGGAATTAATTTAACTCTAAAGTTATATTATGTTTCCCATTGTCATTACTATTTTCAATCTAAATGAATATGAAAGTGATGCGGGAATAAATACCTACACACACCATTGAAAATGAATAATGCTGTGCAACCAGATCCCATACAAGAATAGCCTGCAAAATTCGAAATATTTCTAAAAAAATTGAATTATTCATGATTAAAGGTTAAATGATCCTGTGCAAAGTCTAAATTTAGTTTTGTATTAATTTAGATAAAATTCTAAAGTTCTTCTTAAAAAAGTATAATCAGAAGGAATGGCCATATCTTTTATAAATTTCGGCTGATAATAAATTGTTGCCGATGATGGATTGGAGAGGTGAATTGCTAATGCCAATAATATTCGACTTTACATGATCGAGCATTGGCCAGTACCACTACCGTCGTCAGGGTCACCGGTTGGTCCTTTAATAGACCCGTTACCGGGAACGATAATTGAGAGGGCTTGAAGGATTGATTATTGGTTGTTGGTTGCATTTCTTCAAATTATTTGATTTAATTTAAATGTTATTGCTTTGCTTTTCCCTTTGTTATTTAGTTAGATTGAATGAAAAGAAATTGGGAAAGCACTTCCAGTTTTATAGCAAAACATCATAGCTTTCACAATAACATCTATCATTAGAAACAATAATAACTTAAACAGAATGTTAAAAAGCGAAAATCGATAGGAAATCACAAATAATATGCCGAATTTTTTATTTTTTAAATTATTGATTGACAGATGCATTGTTAAAATACTTAAACAATGCCCGAGGAGATCAAAAGACATATTGGCTTTCATCCATTAAAGAAGGATTAGAGAAGGCATTTTATGAATAACATATAATATTAAACATGAATATGATACAATTCAGCTTTTGAAAGGTTTTTTACAATGTATACACTATATACACTGTATATCAGCTTTACATTAAGTAACATGCTGAAAGCAGAGTTCGAAAACCGTGAGATTATTATAGCAAGAGCAATGCTCAAAGCCTTACGCTAAGTTTGATTATTTTTTTTCATTCTATACTATGTAAATTAAATGTGACCATTGATGAATTCAAGATTATCTTTTGAAGCAAATATGCTTTAGATATTTCTATTTCCGTTGTGTTTATTAAGAAATAAAAGATATTTCCTGTTTTTCATCTACAAATAACCATCTAAAAGAAATGTATATTGCCATATTTTTCTTTATCATCGGTTTTGGAATTAATTAGAATGGATAAAGTTTTTTCACTCATATGTAGTTGATGGGAATCTAATTTTGAACTCCAAGCAATTTTACTAACCATGGATTGGGCCAAAAAATAGCTATGCAAAAAATCAAATGATTCACCTAAATAAATTAAAGCTTTTCATTAGATATAATTTTTAGCTGTATTCGTTTTAGCTGTTATTAAATTGAAATGAATTTGCCTTGTCAATCGGGTTTATAATAAAAACTTAACAGAATTCAGAGGTGAATTTATCTTTATGAAACCAATCTTATGGTACATGTATATGGGGTAACTGACGATCATTTAACCCTCAGCTAGCCGAGCGCGGTTTCAATCGGAAGGTCAATTAAAATATAATTAATTACGTTTCTTAATAGTAAATTCAGTCTTAATACTTTTTTTCAGTCTTTTTTAAGAATTTCATAAATTTTTGAAAAATTATATTTGGTATTGCCATTGATAAATGTGACTAAACTCATGGATTTTCGATTACTTGATTGTTTGTTGTGTTCCCTTTAATATGAAATCCTGAATTTTGGATTACTTGGTTGTTTGTCGTGCTTCCTTCATTATTATTAGTCTTTGTTAAACGACGACGATATAAAATAACTATAATAGCTAATCCCAAAAATATTAAACCAATTGAAGCAAGAGGGACTCCAATAATAAGTCCTAAATTTTTCGGATTTTTTGGTAGAGAGTCGATTACAGTTAATGGAGCTACATAATTTTGTAGCCACTTAAAAGTCCCGTTAGATATATCGAATATTCTTATTTCTTTACTCGAATTATACACTTGATTTGTCAAATTATGAGCCCCTATATTGCAAACATATTATTATAAAATTTGAATTGCAGAAATTAAAAGTATCGCATTAAGAAGACTTACCAAATGCAATAATCATCAAGTTTTGATATCTTGTAGCGGTATGATAAGAAAGGACAGATAAATCGTTAGGAAGAGATTCTACAATTGGCACTGACCACGTAAATGTTTTTGTATCTAAAACCATGAGAGGATAAGCTGGACGAGTGAAGTTGTCATGACCTCCATAAATTATGATATTGTATTCATCAGCAGCTAAATAGTTTTAATGATATTAAAGAAAAATTCAATTAATAAAAATTTACAATCAATTATTAAATTACCAAGGATTGCTGTATGTCCCCTCCTAGATCCTAGAGCAACGACGCTTTTTGTTGACTGTTTATATTTTTTACCAAAGTTAGTGTGATCAAAATTAAAAAAATTTAATTTAATATTTTTATATTAAATAACCTCATAAGACCATGGATCCTCAGGCTTTCCATTGATATTAAAAATTAAGATCTATATAAAAAATCAAAAATTTAAGAACTCATAATAAATTTCCCTCGAGCTTTAGATTGCAAATTACCGCACTCAGATCTGCTTCTGGATTTGGATAAAAATGGCCAACCCCACCAATAAAAATAATGCGTCCATCTGGTAATAATGTGGCAGTATAAGAATGCCTTGGTGAAGGAGAATTCTTTGGCTCAATTTTAGTCCAGGATGTAGAGTTTGTATCATATATATACATGGCTTTATCCTCAAGGTGAGTAAAATTCCGAGTCCCTCCCCAAAAATATATTCTTCCTTTTTTATCAATTACTGTATTAATATAACTCTTTGCCCCTGGATTTCCCGTTTGAGCATCATTATTTGGAAACCATGTGAGCTTATTTTGAGCTGTTTTATAAGCATAAATATAATACTCCTTGGGATCGAGCCTCTTGAAAAATAATTTTTTTTTGAGCATTAAAACTACGTATTTTAATAATTAAAGTTCGACTTAAGAAACTTACATATCCATCAAATACAATAACTTCAGTTATATTTTTGGTTTTTACCACCTCAGCTGATGTGAAGGATATATTTAGAGATCTGGGTAATGTTTCAAGTTCATAAAAAGCGGGTGAATTAGTGGAAAAATTTTGAGGAAGATCTAGGTATGCATTATCAATTGCATAATCAATCAAATTTATTGTTCCGCCAACGAAATAAATTCTCTTATCAATTAGAGAAGCTATATGGGCCAGCCGAGGAGATGGCGAGAAATAGGAAGAAACAAGAATCGCATCGTTTTGTAAAAAAACAAGAATTATGAGAAATAGGTTTATCATTCGAGCTCTTTTCAAGATTATGGTATATTAGGTTTATAATGGTCAAAAATATTGAAACTTTTTATAGAAAAGTTGTAGAATTTAATATCTTAATTTAGGTATCTATTCTCTTTGATGGCCCTTAATGATTAAAAGTCATATTTAGTTACGCGAATTTTTCTTTTATTGTTAATTTCTAAGCAACTTTGCCTTCTTAAGAATTAAACTAATTTTATTAATAAAACATATGATAGTAGTGAAAGTGTGCTCTGAAGATTGGTCCAGAATTTATAAAAAAAAAATTTTTATGGGAAGATTGTTGAGTAGATCATCAAAAATGAAAACATTAAAGATTTTTAAGGCTAAAATCCCAATTAATTTACTGAAATCGAACTTTCCATGGCGTGGGCGAGACGAAGATATTATAAATGGATAGATAAAGTAACGATTATCAATCGAATTATTTTATGGCTTATATAGGAAAAGATAATCAAGAATAAATACAGTTAATTTTTACACCTAAAAATAAAATATTTTAGTTATCATTATTTTCCGAAAATCATTATCATAAATTTGAATATTATTATAATATGGAAAAGCGTTATATGGAAAAAAATCATATTATTCTTCATATGCTCATGTCAATAAATCCGTCCAAAATAATACACTTAAGCGTATTTAGGTCTCTAAATTAGAATCTTAATTAAATATTGGTTGGTTTTTATCTGCTGACCAACTAGATTGAAAATGCAATTATCAACGAAAAATATTTGTTTATGCTATTTCTTTCCTTATTGAATTAAAGATCATCCATTGTTGGGGATATCATTGCAAATCATTGCTCATTGTCTTTGATTCAGCCAAAGCCTACTGAACTAAAAATGAAGAAGCCTATGCTAAATAACTTGTCACATGTAGAAAGTGCATAAGCTGCACTTAATATGTAACATATATATATTGTATGTAGTTAAATAGCAATTTGATCACATTTTGTCTAAATATAATAAAAAAATTATTTTAAATTAACAAAAATTGCTTATAAAAAATTAAAATCCATAATCTCTAAATTACAAGTACTTAATTGAAAAAACCTCATTATAATAAATTGTAAAAAAATTGCTTCTGTAAATAATTATGTAAAATTCAAATTTATTTTAAAATTAATGCATAAAAATAAGTATTATTAATTTTGATTAAAAATTAATATTTTGAATTAGAAAGAAAAAAATAAAGTTTACAATTAATATTACAACAAAAGAAAATCATTTAATTAATTTTGGTTTTGCAATAGCTGTGACAAAAAATCTTGAAACCCAAGCATTTGTATTCAATTAAGGTTTATCGGACCATGTGTTGATTTAATATTTTTATAAAAAAAGGTTCTAAATGCAAATGGAATGTTTAAAGTTATTGAAATTCATATTCTAATTTTATATATACTGTATACTAACTTAAGGTGCATTAAAAATAGTCCACTCTGTATCTCTCATATTATATAGTTCATTAAGCCCAAGGAAAGTTTTGTCTTCTTTGATATTTTTTTTTAATAGGTACCATTTACCTATTACGCCTTCAATTATATTTATATTATTATATTTACTGTAAATATGACTTTTATTTTTAAATTAATTAGAATTTAAATTAATAACAACCTTCAAATTAATAATCTATTCCCTAAAATAATTTGACCAAAGTTCATGTATATTTTGAACTAAAAAATAATTAAGTTTAAAAGGATAAACAGTTATTTGTTCTTGTTTTCATAATTTTTATCTTCATTTAGAGAAACTTTGCCGTTAAGTATAAACTTAAAGAAATAAAAATATCTATAATCATAATTTGGACCTGAAAGCATGCTTTTTCAATTTTGCTGGATTCTTAGTTTTTCGTAATGTTTTCTATTCTCCCTTTATATCAATTGAGTATGCCATTTAATTCATTAATGATGATGATGAAAACCCTCAATAAGTAAAATATATAGCTAAAATATCGGAATAATCAAGAGGTAATAATTAAGAAGAATGGTTTAGAAAAACGGTTCCATTTTAAAAAAAAGTTATTCGCAAACCAATTTTTTGAAAGAGTTTTTGATATTTCTTTTTTCAATTTTTTATTATATTTTAGAGCCATAGATTTTTTATATTTTAAAGGAATTATTAATATTCCTGAAAATCTATCATTATAATTATTGTGTTTTACTTATGGAATTTTATGTTAACAAACTAAATAAAATCGTACTATGCTAGCTATATATGTTTTTTGTCGAAATCTTCTTAACAACGCATCTATCGAAATAATAATTAAAAAGAACAATAAAGGCAACCTCTTATTAGTCACATTTTTTGCATTTTACCATTCTGATTCAGTTAGTATTGTTTCTAATATTAAGTCTTAGCGAGAAGGCTATGATGCTTTGCTATAAAACTGGTGATGCTTTCCCAATTTCTTTTCTCTCAATCTCACTGAAATAACAAAGACAAAAAGCAAAACAACAACGTTAAAAGTAAATCAAATAATTTGAAAAAATGCAACCAACAACCAACAATCAATCGTCCTTTAATCCCCTCTCAATTATTGCTCCCGGTAACGGCTCTATTAAAGGACCAACCGGTGACCCAGACGACGGTAGCGGTACTGGCCAATGCTCGATCATGTAAAGTTGTATTTTATCGGCAATAATAATTCTCTTCAAATATCCACCACCGTTATCAATTTATTATCAACCGAAATTTATAAAAGTCATGGCCATTCCTTTTGATTTATATTTTTTTAAGAGGAACATTAAAACTTTATCTAAATCAATGCATACTAAATTGAGACTCTTTGCATGATTATTTTCTTTTAATAATGGATAAAAAAGCAAAAGTTAATACTACTATTCAGAACCAAAGTACATAAATATCATTTTTGAATCTTTATTATATTTTTGCATTAATTCAATGTTGTTTAAATAATTTTATTTATTTATTAATACAACTTGAATTTCTACTCTTTTTACTTTTTTAAGTTAAAAGTTGTTTTTTGATAACAATATTAGAAAAAAGGAGCCTGAAAACAAAAAAAATATTATTAGCACCAAAAATTGGTTTGAAAAGTAGTAAACAAGAAATTCTAGGAAAAAACTTTCAAGTACATTTTATACAAATTTTGTTAAGTTTTTAAATATTTAAAGCTAAGTGCACAAACTTATTAAATAAAGCTCAAAAGTAAATTGATTTAATAAAAAATAGATGATATTGTTTTATTTTGTTATTTTGATTTCTACTATTATTGTTACATAAAAGAATTTAAAACAGTAAATTTTTTAAATTCTATGGTGTTAATATTATTATTTATTAGTAAAAAATATTATTGCACCAAAAAAATTATCTTAAAAAAAGAATATTTAATGTGATTAAAAATTTAAAAAGTTTTTACTTTTTCAAATTTCAAGAAAATTGCTGTAACAAATTTGGCTTAAGAAAACAATATGATTATATACACTAATGTAAAATTTCTACACTTATATTATAATCAAAAAGTAATAATTATAAAAATTCTAATTTAAGCCTTATTTAAAACTGTAAAAATGACACCAATTAATTCATTTATATGTTAAATCACAACAAACTAATTTGACAGCTAACAAAAAATTATTTCTTATTAAGAAAAACATTATATAAGTTTGACAAGATCATTGGTAATAAAAAAATATAGAAGGTTATAACCAATGCTTAAATTATACTTATTAATTTGTCAAGAATACTACTGCATTTAATTTGAAAAAATCTTGAAAACCTATGTTATTAACAAAGATATATTATGTATACATTAAAAAATTACAGTAGTGTTTTTTGGTTTTAGCAAAAAATTTGAAAAATAATTTTAACACTGCACAATATTATCATAGCTTAAATCATACTGTATATAAGAATTTTCGCTTCTTATAACTCAAGTCTCTATGTTCAAAAAAGTGCAATATTTTTTAAATAACATAAAAATCTGTAATACTTGCCAAAAAAATTTAATATTGTTGTATCTGTTATATTGTTTTACAATATAACCAAAAATAGATAAAATAGGCAAAAAAATGTTTATACTTTATTCAATTATCGAAATTCCAAAGAAAAATAAAAAATTACTAAAATTACATAATAAGTATAAAATAGTTAAGAAAATTTTAAAATAATTGGTTATAAAAAACTAAAAATAGTTTTACAATATCAATATAACTTTAAATACAAAAGTATCATATTTATAATGCTTGTGTAATATTATGGTAACTAATTATATTTAATAACAATGTTATGTATTGAAATAATATATTAATGAGCAGAGGATAAAGTAATTAAGAGTAATATAAATCTAACTAAGAATTTCAACAGAAGGCAAATTAAATATGCAAGGGATTTAATTGTCTTAAAATCACAGTCACTAATTTTTTCGAAGAAAATTTGAAGATAAAGGAATAATGTGTGATTTTTAATAAAAAATAACATAGCTGCTATAATTTTATGTCTTGAACAATGCTTTTAGAATTCAACAACAGGATAGATTTTTTTAAGATTGTTTATTCTGTGAATTACAAAAGCAAGTCTTGTAAATTTTAACACATAATTCAAGAAAGAAAATGATGACTTTAATCTGAAAGGAAAAGAATATTAAGATAAATAATTTTTTATTGTCAGATAGATGCTTTTTTGCATCTTGCTTATATAGCTAATAAAAGGGCAAATGACAAAGTTAATACTTAGGTCACCTCTGCTGCTTTTGAATAAAGTTTAAATCATTTTGGTCGCTCCCCATCCACTATCATAACACTCATTGAAAATTGAATTGTGCAAGCGAATCTCCAGCCATATATAGCACTTCTGACTTGACTTATAAATGGCAAAAGACTTGTCCAAAAGAATATAATAGATATGCAACGAAATTAAAGGGAACTTTTTAATGCCCAAAATTAAATAAATTTAACCAGTGGTTTGATATCTTAACTTGCTTTTAAGCTTCCTCTATATTTTTAAAACACAATTTAAAATTATTTCATAATACAAATCACACTTTTGTTTTATTATGTATTAAAAAATCCATGCTGCTAAAATTTCAATATAATTCTTTTGGACGAAATAAATAGAATTCAAGATATTGACTATAGTTTTTGTGCAGGGACTGATGAAACTAAGCAGCTTTTTATATTTTCCGGATAGAGCGTTAAATTTTCATCATAAAACAAAGGATATTATCAGTATTCATGTATTATTATTTAATATCAATTCAAAATCTTTTTTGCCAAACACGTTCCTGAAAATTTTAATATTTTTATCTAGAAATACATTTATTGTGAACAAAAAAAGCTTCTAATATATTTTCTTTAAATTCAAAAAAGAGGTAAATTCACTCGGGGAATTTTACAGTATCAACTTCCTTCAAACTAAATTATTCGACAAGTGAATCTCCAAAAAAGACTTTCAGTCTTCTCTTGAGGGGCTCAATTATTATACCAATCACTAGTTTAGTGATAATGAAAGATGATATTAAAGGTATAATTTGCAAAAACATTTTAGGAAGAAATGGAAAGGCTAAATTTTATAGTCGGCAAATATTAATTTTGAATTTTTAAGGTTTCTCTCTAAATTTTTGTTAGCGTTGATAATTGATATCATCAAACAGCTGTAGAATTTGATTTAATTTAATTTATTAAACCCGATAGCATACACAGAAAATGGTAAATTATTTCTTACCGACAAGTAGCATACGTCTTGTCTCAGAATTATATAAACTCTGAGAAAAAAAATTAAAGTCAGATAATTTGAAATCAGTTTATATTTGTAGGGTTTAGCATGAGGACTGATAAATTAAATTCACTCTTGGTTAGGTATTTGCTGCACTCAATATAAAAGGAAGCGTGAAAAAAACATTCGGGTAACCATGAAATTAAAATAAATTGTTTAGAATAAGTGATTCAGATGATGATTGGCAGCTTAAATTTCCAATTGATGATTATGATCGTGAACGAAAAACAACTTCTGGTAATACGTTTTATATCACAGAATTGAATACAGAATTTTTGAAAAAAAATTTGCATAAAGTTTATGGGATTCTTTAAACTAACAAATTTACTTTTTTCAGAGCATGAAGTAAAATTTTAAATTTCTGTTCAAAAACATGCATCTTGATCTGATTAAAAAATCCAACAATTTATAATTTTCAAATATCTTAATGCCAAAATTTAATAATTATTTCATTTTATGAGCCCATTTGACGATTTGAATGATTTCAGGTTTTTTGACTTTCTAGAATGAATAATAAATATGTAGATACTTAACATTTCAAATTACTTATTATTAATGCCCAAAGTTTTTATATTTCTAAAAATCTTATAATAATTAGCAAATTTTAAATTCATTTATCTTGACTTATAATTGTTCATAATTTTATTTAATTTGTAAAGTTGTTCACTCATCATAGCCAAAAATATATTACTTATGTGCTTTTAATATGAGGCTTAGATCAGCCTCTGGCAAAGCTCTTCCAATTTTTTTTTGATTTCAAGAATCTTTTTAAATAATAAACTTGAATCTAATCAAAGACTAACAATGTTATTATTTTGAGCAGTTTGTGATCCGACTAATAAAAACAAATATCGTAAATAATATAAAGAATATTTTGTTTCTACATTCATTTTTTTAATCAGTAATGGAAACCTAAAATTATTTCTTGAAAAAAGTAAATATTGCGATTCTTGACAATTTCTTTTGTTTATCAAATTGAATTTTTATTTTAATTAGATTGAAGAAAAGAAAATTAAGAAAACACGACTAGTTTTTTAGCAAAACATTATGGGCCTTTACGCGACCATTTATTATTAAAAAAAAATACTAACTGAATCAGAATTCTAAAACATTAAGCTATCTCAATAATGTTCCAGATATTTAAAAAGCAAAAATTATTTTATTTATTATTTGTCAAAAAAGGTTGGAGATGGAGAATTATTATTTGATAGCATACCCCCATTTAATAAAACTAAGTTATGGTATGGTACAAATTCACCCATTAAGGAGATTTTCTATGTGTTTATGGTCAGATATCCATTAATTTGTAAAGCTCCTTTGAAGATTTGAAGATTTATCTATTTTATTTTGTTCTGACCAGGACTATATATTTCTATCACAAAAGAAAGATTTCATATATTGAATACTAAAACAAATTATTGATCTATTAGATGAATATTATTTATTTAGACCCAATAAATTTGAGTTATGTAACGATGCGGGTGCACATTAAATCTTCTATGAATTAGTGTAATTTTCATTCAATAATAGATTTTCTTCCACATCCAGCAAGGAATATTGGATTATAAGATTAAGCAATTTCAACTTTCAAAGAACTTACGACTCATAAAAACTAAAGATTTATTAATTCGAATTTAAATGGCATAAATAATAATTTCTGAATCTGGTGTTTCAAGAATTATTACATCAACGCTAAGAATAGGTAACAATATTTAAAATACAATTACCCGATTAAAAATATGCCTTTAAAAAAGTAGAAAAGCTTTTTAGCTATGATTTAGCTACTGATTTTGTGTAAGAATCCTCAAATGACCTAATGAGTTATTATAAAAAGGTCTCGCAAATCACCTATTGACATATATCCTAATCCAAGATGGGACAATATTTTGTACTACATGTATAAAAAATAAGTCGTGCATAGAATAACAAAGTTTTCTGAATTCTATGTAAAGTGGTTATCAATTGAAGGTTTTAAGCTCAAATGCGCATTGAAATCAGCATAACGCTATTTATTAGTAACATTTTTTAAAATTATTAAAATATTCTTTCCCAGTTATATCGGGTTTTAATTTAGCGTGTAATATGCAAGGTCTTACGCCATATTAAATGCAGTATTGTTCAACTTATTCGCATAAGCAAGTATGTTTTATAATTACCATGAGCCAAAATTAGGTCATCAAGAGAATAGATGCCATATTAAGAAATTAGAAATTTTCACAATGTTTATAACCTTGCTAAAATTTAATTATAAAAAGTCTAACATTTAAGAATTTAATCTTCCGGCATTTGAGTCACTCTGAGTATATATTCCATGGAGAATCAAAAATTTAGCACACTATAATGGCACTGAGATTGAGGTGACATTTTAAGTCTGACCTAGGAAATGTAAGGTAGCAGCAATAGGATATTTCAAAACAAGCCCAACTTTAAAACTATATAGATTTCTTGATTTCACCACACTGATATCTTGATTTAAAAATAAGGAAATTTTTGTCAATTTATATTTTGATGAATACTATCACTTCATTATAAAGACTCGAGATTCTTTCAGAAAAGACACCATTCTCGAAAGATATTGAATGAGAAATTAAATTTCGGTTGAAGTCATTAAAACATTAAATTTTAAAAACGTTTATATTAACTTTGAAGTAACATTATTGAATGAAAATCAAATAATATTATAGCCTACCACCTAATGGGTAATATCAAAAGGTGTAATATAGAGTTATCTGCTTCATATAAACCTATGAAAGGTAGAATCAATTTTTACTTCGGTTGCTAAATTAGAGACATTTGGTACTACCATAGACAAATGTGGCTGAAATCTTGAATTTTCGATTACTTGGTTGTTTGTTGCGTTTCCTTGAATATTATTAGCCTTTGTTGAGCGGCGACGATATAAAATAAATACAAAAGCTGATCCCAAAAATATTAAACCAATTGAGGCAAGAAGGACTCCAATAATAAGTCCTAAATTATTCGGAGGGGAAGGTTCGGTTGTCACGGGACCTACTGCAGTTTCGGTCATCCCGGGACCTGATGGAGTTTCGGTGATTTCAGGAGCTACATAATTTTGTAGCCACTTAAAAGTTCCATTAGATATATCAAATATTCTTATTTCTTTACTCGAATTAAAATCTGGGGATTTGTAATCATGAAGCCCTATATTGCAAAAATATTATTATAAAGATTTGAATTGAGGCAATTAAAAGTAGGGCGTTAAGAAGACTTACCAAATGCAATAATCATCAAGTTTTGATATCTTGTAGCGGTATGATAAGAGAGCACTGATAAATCATTAGGAAGAGATTCTACAATTGGTACTGACCATATAAATGTTTTTGTATCTAAAACCATTAAAGGATTAGCTGGACGAGTGAAGTTGTCATGACCCCCATAAATTATGATATTGTATTCATCAGAGGCTAAATAGTTTTAATGATATTAAAGACAAATTCAATAATAAAAATTTACAATCAATTATTAAATTACCAAGGATTGCTGTATGTCCCCTCCTAGATCCTAGAGCAACGACGCTTTTTGCTGACTGTTTATATTTTTAACCCAAAGTTAGTGTCATCAAAATTAAAAAAATTTAATTTAATATTTTTATATTAAATAACCTCATAAGACCATGGATCCTCAGGCTTTTCATTGATATTAAAAATTAAGATCTATATAAAAAATCAAAAATTAAAGAACTCATAATAAATTTCCCTCGAGCTTTAGATTGCAAATTACCGCACTCAGATCTGCTTCTGGATTTGGATAAAAATGGCCAACCCCACCAATAAAAATAATGCGTCCATCTGGTAATAATGTGGCAGTATAAGAAAACCTTGGTGAAGGAGAATTCAATGGCGCGATTTTAGTCCAGGATGTAGAGTTCGTATTATATATATACATTGCTTTATCCTCCAAGTAAGTATTATTCCGAAACCCTCCCCAAAAATATATTCTTCCTTTTTTATCAATTACTGTATTAATATAACTCTTTGCCCCTGGATTTCCCGATTGAGCATCATTATTTTGAAACCATGTGAGCTTATTTTGATCTGTTTTACAGGTGTAAATATAATACTTTTTGGGATCGAGCCACTTGAAAAATAATTTTTTTTTGAGCATTAAAACTACGTATTTTAATAATTAAAGTTCGACTTAAGAAACTTACATTTCCATCAAATACAATAAGTTCAGTTATATTTTTGGTTTTTACCACCTCAGCTGATGTGAAGGACATATTTAGAGATCTGGGTAATGTTTCAACTTCATAAAAAGCGGGTGAATTAGTGGAAAAATTTTGAGAAAGATCTAGGTATGCATTATCAATTGCATAATCAATCAAATTTATCACTCCACCAACGAAATAAATTCTCTTATCAATTAGAGAAGCTATATGAGCCCACCGAGGGGATGGCGAGAAATAGGAAGAAACAAGAATCGCATCGTTTTGTAATAAAACAAGAACAATAAGAAGTAGGTGTATCATTTGTGCTGTCTTGAGCAGATGGTATATTAGGTTCATAATAGTGAAGGTGAAAATGGGTTAGACTTTTTATAATTAAATTTTAGATTGCGAACATTGTAATTTCTTAATATGGCATCTATTAAAGCTTTTGGTGATTGTGAGGCATATTTGGTTACGCGCGCGGAATTACTGTATTCAATATGGCGTAAGATCTTGCATCTTACACTAAATTGGGATGTTCATTTAACCTCGTGATAATATTTTTATAATTTTATTGAATTCGGGACAGTCTTTCAAAGATTATTAGTTATCCTCTAGATACTAGAAAAGATGTTTTACTAATAAATAGCGTTGTGTTGATTTTAAATGCGCATTTGCTCTTTAGACTTAGTATATTCTGTTAATAAAGCAGTAATTTTCAATGACTTGCTGCTTCATCAAATTAGTTATCCTATGCACATATATGTAGTACGTGACATTGTCATCTTAGACCATGAGGATATCTGTCAATATTTGAAAAGCTTGAATATATAGGGCAAACATGCTAAAAAAATTAATAAGTAACACCTCTGGAAAGTTTGCCTATTCTTTATATTAGCCTAATAAAAACCTCGTAAGGTGCTGTATTTTTTTTGCCATCCTTCCTTTTACTTTTCTCCTACATTATACTTCAAATATTCTTAATAGATTTGACGTCCGAGTTATATATAATGACCACCGCAGAACTTGACATGTAGAAGTCTTGCTTGGAGTTATCACAAAGTTATTATTGGAGGTGAAGAACATGATGACAATGTAGCCCCAGGACTTGTTGATTTGCCCTGGATGCATTTCTTTGAACGCTTCTGCCGTAACGAAATGATTTCTGTGGACGATTTTGCCGATGTGGTGACTTTTACGAGAACTAAGCTTGTGAGCGGTCAAGACAATGAATATCCGAAATGTAGCTATTTTTGCAAAGTAGGACGAAGTAACATTGATAGGAGCAAAGTTAATTAGTAAATTCGGTTGTATTGTGATGATTATTGCGTCAAAAGTTCTTAATAACTTTATCGTTTGGTTTTATGGGGTTAGGGTGCATTATTTAGGTGTGAAAAGATAAAACCGAAGACAGCATAAATAAATAGGAAGTTTTGTGACATCAAGGGAAACAAAAATAAGATTTAGGCGTCGGCTTTTTTTTGAAAGGAGGTTGGTAACGCGACAAATTCTTAAAATGATGTTTCCGTCATTATAAACAAAAAATATCAAAATATATATAGAAACAAATTTTTTATTGCAATTTAAATTAATGAATATTGAATTTGTATAATAATTTTTTTCTTAAAATTAAAAAAAAGCATTAATGGTTAACATAAAATTAATAATTTCGGCTTTAATAAAGTAAAATTTAAATTAATTGTACTTATTAATTTGATCAAAATATCATAAATTTATAGTAAATTTAACAAATATAAATATTATCATAAAGTTTATTTGATAATTATTTAATTTATCATAGCTGTATCATTCAGGATTTTTCAAAATTTCTGTAAACTTGTAAAATAGAATATAGTGTAATGTCACAAGCATTTAATTCAAACAGGTAATCATAAAATATAAACGCTTATATACTATCATTTCATCTTGTCATAACTTTTTAATTAGCTTTTGGTGGAATGGGTTTTTTTTTCAAGGGTTTAAAGTTTTCTAAGGAGAATATTATTAAAATTAAATGTATAAAAATTAGTATAATATATAACTATATAACTATTAAAAATATTAGTTTTTCTGATAAAGTAAATATTTAGAACAATAATTAAGAAAATTTTTTTTTTTTTTTTTTTTTTTTTTTTTTTTTTTTCAGTATTCGATTGATAATAATGTTGTTTATTAGATTAAACTTATATACTAAACACACAAAAAAAAACAAAGGGTCTTTTTGCATAATCATAAAAGTTTCTAAATTTTAAACAAAAAATGGCTATTTAAAACACTATTTTCTTTAATTATCAAGAGATAATTCTTTTCATATTATGCATTTTTCACTTAAAAAAAAGAGTTCACATTCTATTTTCTTTAAAATAGCCATTTTGTTATTAACATTATTTTTTTTATTTAAACATTTTTTACAATCTTCTTTTACTGTGAAAAGTTGTATCTTTACACAGTGGAAGATTTTTAAGCAAAGAATTAGTCAAAATGTTTATCCAATAAATTTTCTTAAATTCTACTTTGATTCTCCGGGATATATCAATGATTTAAAGAATAACAAGATATCAACAACATTAATATTTCCTAAATCAATTTCGGATAAAATTAATTTGATAATACCACCAAAAACTATAATCTATAAAAGAAATTCAATATCAGATTTATCTTCGTATCGAAACGAAATAAAGGACGAAAAGCTTTTAGATAGTTTTAAAAAATTTGCATATTATTCGAATCGAGCATTTTGTCTTAATGACACACATCACTTGGTCACAACAGGAATTTGGGGTAAATTTTCCATTCAACTTGACCCATTTCTTAAAAATAATATAATTTTTAACAAAACAACTTTTTTAATTTTTGGGAAACTTTGAGCTGATGCTATTGCATTTAAGGAAACACAAGAAATTATTGTATATATTAATGCAATAGAACCAATAGACATTCAATGGATGTCATGGGGATCAAAAGAGTTTGAAAATTTTGAAATTTCAAAAGGTGGAATCGATAAAATTATTTTAGAAACTTGGAAAAAAGCCAAAGATCAACTTCTTGTTAAAGTCATGTCAGCACATAAAATTTTAAAGCTTGCCAATCCGAAATTGAAAAAAAGAAAACTTAGCATAACGGGATTTAGCGTTGGCGGAAGTAGGCTTGTTATAATTTTTGAAAATATTTTCTTGGAAATAACATATCCTTTATATTAAAATATATTAAGCTTTTTCTTGAACTTGAATTATCATGCTCAAGTATATGCAAATCTTTTAGGTCTGTTCTTTTGCACTTCAATATATTCAGGTGCAAGATTCGATATCACTGTATACAATTTTGGCCAACCTCGATTCGCTAATGCCCAATTTCGACGAATGATTGATGAACGTTCCTTCAAAATCTATCGTATTACTTTTAATGACGATGCCATTCCGCAATTACCGAAAGGAATGTTAGACAATCAACCATACCAACATCATGGTACTGAGTACTGGATAGAAACAAATTGCGAATGTTCAGAAAAACCTATTGTACACAAATGTCTGAATTTTATTTCAAAAAATTTTTTAAGAGAAGAGTCAAAGGTGAGAAAATTTTTATTATTTTTTTAATTTGTATATATGACTTATAGTGTAAATGTCTTTAAGACGAGTGTATACCCTTTTCTATTCAAAGGCATGTAATAAGGGTCAAAAAGGTAACTTTTTATCACATAAAGGTCCATATTTTGATCAACTAATGGGGAACTGTCCCGGCTTAGCATGAAATATTATATCTTTGATAACAACCTCAATAAATCAAGTTACTAATGAATTCAAAGCTGATAAAGAGATTTAAAAGTTTATGATTGTTACAAGAAGCTTTAGTATATATTTTTTAAGGTAAACATTTACATTGAAATCACTGAATATTTTCATGTAAATAGATACTAATATTTTGGTTAGCATATACAAGAGTAAGAACATCAATTGAATAGAATCTTTGTTCAAATCTAGATAAATTTTTAAATAGTAATTTTTTATATTTTCTTATAAAGGTTTAAAAATAATTTTTCGGAAATGAGTATACCCTCTTTTGTTCTCGTCTTTGAGGATAGTTTCATAAAATAGTTCATTGTGAAATAATTTTCTTTTACATAAATTTTGAAATAATTTTGATTGATAATAAATAAATAATCTCAGAATGAAATTTAGTATTCAAAAGAAAATAGAGATTTAAAAATTTTTTACAAAATAAAAAAACAAATCTCGTGTCAATTTGATTAATTAAATTCATATAATGATATTAGTTTTTGTAATAAATTAAATAAGAATTGAGTTTATGAATACTGAAAAGAAATATTTACTTTTTTTATAAAATTTCTACTTTGGAATTCAGATTTAATTCTTATGATTATTCGTAATTTTAAAATATTAATTTGACTGATAATATAAGTCAGCCTAAATAATTTCAGATTATTTAAATGATTATTAGTAATTTAGGAATTTCAGCAGGACTTAAAAAGGCCCTGAAAAAATTTTTTATTCTAAAAATATTTTCTACTTGTAAAAAGGTTTAATAAAGTGAGTATTTTTTAAAAGAAAATAAAAGATTCTTTTTTTAAAATTTGTGTTTTTAATCTTTCAGTCGCTAAATTTCGGGTGTAATGGTAGGGATATGGCTGCAATCATTCATAATAACTCCGAAATAAGGACCGAAATGTGCAGCCGACGCGCCTTTTGGGTATTTTTGTGCCATTTTATTGCATTCCTGTAATGAATCGAGTTAAATTTTCTCATAATTTTTGTATATTCATAATTTATAATATTAATTTAATTTTAAATTCTCACCTCAGGTTCATTGTATACCTCCCCATTCTCATCATTTCTCTCGAGACATCGATAAACTCTATAAGTAGTTACAAGTGGTTGGTTTACCATTTCCGGTGTCAGACAATTGCATTCTTGAATCGGTAAAATCCAAAATTCTTGCAAATGATGCCAGTAACTATTTTCTCCATTTGTTAAAATTTGAGGAGGAAATTGTGGAGCTTGATCATTGAAGTATGTGATTCGATGTACCGTGAGTTCACGATTCACTTTACGTGCAAATATGTAATTCCCCATTCTTGGAGCACCGAATGTGTATACTTCTATTTCGATGTGATTATGTTTTGCTTTAATGGCGAGGGCGCTCAGGACTGCCCATACTATGAAATAGAATAATAATAATAATAATAATAATAATAACAATAATAATAATAATAATAAATAAAGTTGATTGATAATTCTATTTAAAAAACATAAAGAGATGAAAGTTTCAAAGGAGTCAAAAATAAAAGAAAAATATTTTTTATACCTCCTCCTTCTCCATGGCCAGTGAATTTTAATTGATAAGTTAAAAACTCTTTACGATGAACTTCAACCAACTGATCCAACAAATCTCTGATTCTTTTGAATCTGGAATAAAAATCATTATCGACTAATTCTTCTTGATATGAATCATAACCGATAGCTTCATATGGGGAAAGGATATTTTCACGCATCCTGAAAAGCTCATGATTTATATCTTGACCGCGAAATGATAGTATAATTTCATGTGAATTGTCTATTTGTTGTACCCTAACTGCTCCAAAAGAAGAAGATGATGATGATGAAGAGGAAGAAAAAAATAAGGTGGAAACTGGATAAATTTTATGTCAATCTTAAAAGATTAGGCCATAGGAAAACAGGCTTATTTGTACAGACCATCAATTCCTTGGCCAATTTTAGTTGTTTCATCTTTACGGCAATAAACCTCATTTGTGATCCTAGCATACTTCTCAAATCTAGATAGCCTGTTTGAATTGAGTCGTTCTAAGATTTTATATTCTGATTCATCATTATTATCTTTAATAAAGGTAGCAATCTTCCATCTTTTCAATTTTTTTGAGATATTGAATGAATTTTTTGAAAAATGAATTTTCTTTGTAATGAAGTCTCTTGATGAGATCTTGTCGTTCTTTAAAGTATGATTTTCTTTTGATAAATTTTTAGAAATCTCAAGTTTTCCAAAATTTATATGATTTAGACTTAAAAGAATTCCGAGTAAAAAAATCGATAAAATAATCCAGTCTATGCATTTTTTTATGATAATAAATTTCGTCAAAGTACTATTTGTATTTGAACGTTCGTAAGGAACTGATTGAATAGGAATGAAGCAATTATTAGAATTAGTTTTTATCATTTGAAGAATAAAATTTGTTCTAATCGTTGTAGTTTTCGTTATTATTGTTATTATTATTGTTGTTTTTATATATTTTTATTTTTTAAATCGATTTAGCCCTTGAAAACTCGATTGTGTTTCATTAAAATTTTACGAGTTTCAATACCGGGAATTTAAACGTTCTCGATTATCTAGGGAATATTTTTAATCGGTTTAGTTTTTAAAAGAAAATCTCATAATGAAGATAAGACGTTTCGGATAATTTCTAACTTAATTTTAGTCAGCAAAATAAATAAAAATGATGATCTAAAAATCAACCATTTTATTTAAAGAAAATAGATAACGACCCACTGTTTAAAAATATCGCGATGGTGTCATTGACATGCGATGGTCAGTGATTTAATTAATATAAGTTTAATAAGAAAAAAAGAAATATTAAATTTGAAGTTGAGATTTAGTCATTTGATGATGGCAAGTGGGAATTTAGTTCAATCTACTAAATTTTGGTAAAAAGAAATTTTACCCATATACCTAGTAAATAGATATTTATTGGGTAGATATGAATTTATCTTTCCACTCTCACTTAAAAACTGTTGTCATCCAAATCAAACTTGGGAGATTCATAGGTTTCGCAAAAGAAAATTTTAAACCCTAGTTGAAGTCATTTTTTATTTTATTTTATTTTATTTTATTTTATTTTAACGCTATTGATTGTTTTAGTGTTTTTTGAATAAAGTTCTTTTTTTTTTTTTAGATTTGAAATAGAATTTTATCTGATTCTTTTTCCAAAAAAGGGGTATGATGGAATAACAAAAAAAAATTAGATTTTGGACTATCTTTTTTTATGTTACTAACTTATTTATCCCAACTTGATTTTTAATTTTTTTTAAAAAGTAATCTGATTCATTTATTTGTTTTAAATTTCAACTTGAAGATGATCTTGTTTATGTTAAATAAATGTTTATGCTAGATAGCACATGGCGGGGGGAGGGATTAGAAAAAAGAATCAATTTGAAATAAATTTTTTTTTAGTGATAAATATAAACAACGATAATTAAATTATTTAATTAATAAAAATGTAAAGAGAAACATGATTTAAACTAGAATATCCTATTTCCAATCAAAATAAAAATTGTATCAAGATTTTTTTATGGCTGAGGAAAATATTTAGTTATCATTTCTAGTTTTTTTTATTATTTTATTTTGGTTAAAAAACCTGTTAAATATTTAAAAGAGAAAATAATTTAATATAAAAATTTAATTAAATTGAATTGAAATGAATTGAATTGAATTGAAATGAAGTTTAATTTATTTTAATTGAAAAAATATATTAATTAATTAAATAACTTTTAAGTTTTTAAACTGAAAAGTTTTTTGTTTTATTAAAAAATAAAAATTTTTTTCAAGAACACGTTGAATAAATTTTTTTTATATAATGTTCTGATTATTTTAATTGTCATTTGAATTACTTGTATTCAAAGCATAAAAAAAAAAAAAAAAAAAAAAAAAAAAAAAAAAAAAGATTTTTAATATTTTAGAAATTAAACTTAATTTACAATTTTAATTATTAAATATTGATTTGTCTTTTTTATTTTTTATTTTTTCAGAATTTATGTATATAAAAGTTCTTTTTAAATCAGACTTGTTATTAAAGTTCCATGTTAAATGTATAAACGGTTTTCAAATTACAATAGTATACAAAATAAAAATGAGGTTTTTTTATTATTCTTGTTTCTAATCTCCTTTAATACCTCAACTATTTTAGTTATTCACTTTTCTTAAGTATATTCAGACGATTATCTAAATGTTTAAAAAATCGATTGTCATAATCCAATGAGCAGTCCTGAAAATTCACATTAAAATATGGACCCCAATGTGCATTTTGGGAGTCTTTCTCATCAAATGGTTGACCCGCACTGCACTCCTTGAATTGCAAAAAAAAAAAGAATAAAAATTATTATAATAATTTATTGATATGTGTCAAACAATTATTTAAATTTACCGGATGATCAATCGGTTCCACTTGTCCTTTTCTCTCATTCCAAACCCGACATCGAAACAGATCGTATTCAGACAACCCTGTTGGGCCCATATCAAACTTTGGCTTTATTGGCGTACCTTCACAATCGCAAGTCTTTGGGCCAATCCAGTATTCCATCTCGTGATGTCGAAAACCGAATTTATATGTCGGGAAGCGAATAATGGGATCTTGTGTATGTGTCACTCGATAAATGTTAATTTTGCTTCGATTAATCAATCGGGCAAAGTGAACGTTACCAATGCGTGGTTGACCAAAAGTAATCACAACCATACGCAAGGAAGAGTATTCTGGAATTGCTAAAAAGTTTTCTTGGACTATATAAGCTGCTATTACCGCAGATGCTAATATATAAGTAATTTGAGATAATTAAAAAAAAGACTCAGAGATTGTCCAATTTTTTAATCACAATTAAAAGGTAAATTTAAATTAAATTAATTACCACCACCAATTCCAAATCCAGTAAAGTGGAGTTTCTCTGGTGGTTTAGGATCCACCTTCAATAGATTTTTAATATTTTGCATTAAATTCTTTTCCATCTCCAGAACGGGTGCTAAAAACATTTTATCCACTGCTGCAGGAGCAGCTGGAAAATTCACCATTTGAGAGATATGTTGTTCCCATTGGGTTACCGTTAACTCGTGCTCAGTAGAAAACCAGGTGTAAATTTGTTTTGGCACTATAGTCAACTGTGATTCGACTTTGGATAATAGATAAAAAATTATTGAATTTTTAAATATCTCAATCTCTTAAATAATAATAATAATAATAATAATGAAAAAAGTGGAATGAAATTTCTAAAGAGAATCCACCTCTAATAAGATTACTCGAAAAAATCTATTTTAATTTGATATTTTTGACCATACCTTTAACACCATGATATAATTCTCCCAACCCATCGTTATTTTTACAATACCCGGCATGAGCAGTCCGAGCCATTCTTGCCAGACCCATAATCAGTGACGCACTATTTTCCCCCACTTTTGGGCTATACATTAATTTAGTATCCTCAACATTTGGTACTTTTTCGTCTCTTCGAAATAAAGTAGTTGATGATATAGAAGGATATTTGGTTTTATGGTAAAATATATGATTGGTGTGAGGAATAAGTCTAATGAATTTATCTTCTATAGGTGTTTCTATTTTAAGATTTACTTTATAAATTATCAATGAAATGCCAAAAAATAATGTGAAAAACAAGAAAATTAGTAAAAATTCTAAAATATTCTTGAGAAATGTCTTTTTTATATTGAACTCATATATGTTGTTATTGTTGTTGTTATTATTATTATTATTATTATTATTATTATTATTATTATTATTATTAAAATTATTGACTATTAAATGCTCTGAAATAATTGTGTTATATCTTTTAGATTTTTTGAGTGTTTGAAACCACATCTTGTGGACATAAACAATAAATGTTCGAATTGGTTTTTCGTTATAAATGATTTATATATATCGTAAATTTACTTTCTGATAAAAAGATTAAATAGCTAGTTAATAATACGCTTCTGCTCACCCAGTTTATTTCGTTGTTTGAGCTTAAATAGAAAACTCAAGTTAAAGATTATTATTTTTTAAATTTGATAACGAGAGAACACAATTGAAAAGGTAAAAAAAGTTAGAATCAAAAATAAATTCTATGATGATGATGATGATGATGATAATGATATATATTTTTATTAGCTTTTTCTTATTTATTATGAATTACTGATAAGAATGCTTGGCAAAAATAATTCAAGTTTATCAGTAAAAAGTTTGAACTTTAATATTTTTCAAAAACTTTATAGATTATGATTGGGTAAAAAATTAAAGATTACGGAGATTTCAAAATAAATAGTAATTTAGATAATAGCCTTAAATGAGTTTTTTCTTTTATTAAACGGATTATCAATTTAATTTTCCTTTAAAAGATTCTTTTTTTTTTCATGTATGTATCAAATATGATTATTCCCTCCCGATCAGGAAATTAGAAAATCTTTTTTTGTTTTTGATTTTTCCTATCATAAAAATTTGATTCATTCAAAGTATTCTTTGACTTATCAAATAATTTTAGTTTGAATTAAAGATGAAATTGAAATTTTTTTTTAACTATTAATAAGAAATGGTTGTGAAACTTTTCTACGAAGGTTACAACCAGTTAAAATGATTTTTGTTGAAATCCATTTTTGGACATCTGAACAAAAAGGAAAGCTTCGAATAATTCTATCAATTTAGAGACTAATTCAGTAAATTTTTGATTGATGTTTTGATTATTTTTTTAAAAAAAAGAAAATCAAGAAAAGTGATATCTTAAACAATAAAAATCCTTTAATATAAATGAATTTTTTTCTAAATTTGTTGAAACTTGTCTTTCGTCGAAATAAGTTGTTTGAAAAAAATTTAATTATATAAAAATTTAGCAAGCAACATTAAACTCGTCAACTTTCAAAAATTTCTTTTTCAAATCTTCCCATATTTATAAATTCATGAGGAAGATCTCTTTCACTTTATGAAACCTGAATGTTTACAAAAACTGTTTCATTTCTAAAACATTTAGTAGATTATTTAACCTTCTCCAAGTATCCCAGAAATAAATTTCAACGGGTAGAATTTCAAATTTGTCATCCCTTCAGCCTTATCGAGAATTTTAAAAAGAAAGCTCTTTTTAAGGGGAATGACTCACACTTATCCTTTTAAAAATGTTATTAGTTACTAAATTCATGATCATCAGCTGCTTCAAATTGTAATTTACGTAATAAAATGTTATTCCGGATGATGATGATGATGATGATGATGATGATGATCATTATACAAAATGAAAAAATCTCGGCAAACAAGTTTTTGGTAAAAGCCTGGTTTATCAATGATTTTTGATTTTTCCGATTTCAATTAAATAAAATTCCAATAATACACAAAGAAAGATAATTTTAAATCATGATATTTGTATATATGAGTAATCATTCATTTTTATCAATATTTGTAAAATAGAGTTTCAAGTAGAAATTCCAAAGATGGTCTTACCCAAATTTTTTCTAAATTTGAAATCCAAGTTTTATTATCATTTAAACGGTTCCTATTTCTCTGAAATCATAATAATATCTCATAAAAGAAAATTAAGTTCAAATCACAAAATTTTAAAATCTTTCGCTGCCATTTCAATATCCATTCTTTTAATAACCATAGTTTTTCATTCAACTTTATTTTTCATTAATTTCTTGGAACCAAAAAGTTTTAATTCACTAATAAAAATATTAAAACCAGACAATAATATAGAACCATGGAAAACTAAAAATAATAAAACCCTGATCAATAACTTAAAGAATTTCCAAATCTCTTATACTTCCATACAAAACAATAAAAATTTTTCGCAAATATCTTCTTTTTATACAACTTCTTTATCTGAATCAAAATCACATTTGGTTAAAAGGCAAAAACGATTTGCAAGACAGATCAGGGATTTTGAAAAGTTGATGAAATTAAGAATTTTGGCAATGCATGCAAATAAAGCTTATCAATTAGTTGTTGATATTGCTCCTGGGGTATATGGTAAATAAAACTCAAAATTAGGATCCTTTAAATTCTTCAACTTCATTACTATTCCGTTGAATCAACTCATATGATTTCAAACAAAATTATTATTTTCCCAGCAAATACAGAACTACTCAATAAAGCTTTACCTTTATCTACCAGCAACAAGCCTCCAATAATAATTTACATACGTGGGAAAGAATTCACAAAAGAACAATGGCAAAAAAGACCTGTGAGGATGAGAAAATTTTTGAATTTTCTCGATGGATTGGTAGATGAATATTATGCGATTACTGCTAATGCGATTGAGAAAGAAATCCAAATTTTGATTGATAATGCGGTGCCTGGATCAATTGATCAGAAAAGAAATTATGGATGTTGTGATTATTATTTTACGGGGCATGGAACTGGTGGTGGTAGGTTTCTGTAAATTTTACTTTCAAAATTTTTACAGAATGTTAAAAAATTTATAATCTTAAAAAATAATCTATCAAGCACTTAGTATCCTGTCAGCCATATTGTTCAACAGACGATTGGCACGCTTAGGCCAGATACCACCCACGATCATAATAACCACGTTCGGGCAACCTAAGATAGGTGACGAAATATTCAATGAATGGGTTAAAGCGCGAATATCAGAATTGAATCGTGTCACTTATTTCGATGATTTTGTGCCAGAATTTCCAAAAACTTTGAAACATATTTCGAATGAGATTTGGATCGCTGAAGAGCAAAATTGTGATTGTCAACAGCAAAAGGAAGAAGGGAATGAAGCAGATGGGCAATATAGGTGGCCAGAGGTTTATGAATGTTTTCCAGTTTTGATGGCAGATAATCCGGTATGATAAAGGGTTTTGAAAGGGTCGGATTGTTTAATGTAAAGGTTAATGAATCATTATAATAATAAATTTTATTTTTAATTAATAGTATTGTAATGCACAATACTGGTCTCAAGATCCACAAATTGGGGTAAAATCGCATGAAGGACCCTATTTCGGATACTACATGAGAACTTCATTATAAAATCCGGTAATATATCTTTAGTCTTTTAAACACTCTTTAATTTAAAAAAAAAGGCTGGATTTACCGTTCTTAAGAATCCATTTGTTTCTAAACTAATCATAATGGAGCTTTAAGTTATAAAGTAGAAGAAACTTTTGTCACAAAAGCTTAGGAAATTGAATTTATCAGAAATTTCTTATACATTTATTAGTGAAAGTAGAAGTTACACAAATAAATATATTTCTTCATTCCATACTAAACTAAACATTTTTATGTAGATAAATTTAGATATTTGACATGAAAATTTAGATTTTAACTTTTTTAGAATTAAAGATTTTTGTAAATGATTGAAAGTGAATTTTAAACTAAATAAATATTACAACCACATGTTAAAAATAACTCCTACTTCATTTTGATCTTAAATATAGCTGGGATACAAAAAAAGATTCCATTTTTATTAGAGCTTGAAACAAATTAATCAAGATTTATTAAACCATTTTAATAATTGATGTTTAATTATTGAAAAGAAATTTTGTTCAAAGATATTTTTGAAATAAATAAATTTTAATTGCTTCGTTATAAATCTTTATTGGTATTTGAAAAAAATTATATTTAGGTAAATTAGAATTTTTTTATTGTTTTATTGGTTTATATTTGAATCATTTGAAAAAAAAAATCAAAGTTCTAAATGATTTATGGCAAAATAAAATCTAATTCTTAATAAATAATATTTTTATTTTTATTTTTTTTATCAGTAAGTATATAAACAAAAAATGGAAAAAGTTTTATTTTAAGTTTGTTTAATAATTGTTCCAAAAATGACTATAAAGAATTCTTAGTATATTTGCACTTGACATATTTACTTTAATGGAAATAATTTTTGATTCTCAGCTCTTATTTATATATTTAATAATAGTTGGTTCTTTGATAAAATTATTTTTAAAAACCAAGGAAGTTCTAATTACCTAAATAGTTATCACAATAATGAAAATCTTGTATTTGATGCTTGGTTTTTAATTTATTGAATAATTCGAAATTTACTGGCTAAAACATAAACTATCAATTTTTTTCGCTTAAAATTTGTGAAATTACAGCAAAATTTTAATTAGAAATCGTTGTATTGGATTTAATTCAATGTTTTAAGTAATTTAATTGTAAATTAATTTAAAATTACCTTGAATAGTATGAAAGTTATTGATGCGTGTTTAATAGTTTGGACTACAAATTGGATAATTACTTGAGAAGGATTTCAAAAAGGTTTTTAGTTCACCAGTTTATGAATGTTTGGTGAACGATTAGACAGAGTTAGATGATTTTAAGTCTAAATATTCACAATTATTTTTGAGCTGGATATTTTAAAATTGGGTGTATTTAATAAGAAAAAACAGATTCTTCAATATTGAATTTAATTATTAATTTTTATTCTAATCAAAATAATAACTTAAAATATTGTGAAAAAACAAATATACCCAATCCTCTGAACCCGTTACTTTTATCACTGATAAATGAAAAGATGTTCATAGAGATCTAAAAAGCTTTAAAAATATTACTGTGGCAACACTATCAAAAACAATATATGAACACAATTATGATAAATACTGATAGTTTTCTTTTTTTAAAGACTTTTGATTCGTAGATTAGAGTTAATGTTGAACTTTTTTCTTTTATTATGTCCTGGTTTTTTACAATTTTTGTGAGATAACCTTAAATTAATTCTAGGGAGGTAATACTTCTCTAAATAATCAATTAATACTTCTTATTTTGGATACCAGATTAAGACAAAGAATAAATTAATATTTTCAAATAAGATTCAAGAATCTTTTTTTATAGTCATTAAAAAGCTACCATAGACCCTATTATATTACCCATCTTTTTTGTTGATTTTATGTATTAAAGTATTTTTGGGTTTTAGAAATTAGAGAAATTTTATTATTCTTAAATAGATTAAAAGCCTTAATTATATTTCTTTTGAAAATATTTATAGTTTATAATTCTACTTTTCTATATATCATAATAAATTAAAGAAAAATGAATTTATTAGGGAATCAAAGTAATTTAGTTATGGAATATATGTACATATATTATCGTCTAGAGATTAAAAATAATATTTTAATATTTATATATAGATGTTCTTAATAAGGTAAGAAAACGGTTTATATTTAATAAATCTGACATTCACAAATAGAGTATATGAATTGTAGTAAACTTTTCCAAAATCACTTTATCTAAAAAATTGAATTAAAGCTGGAGAAAAAATATTACAAAAAACCCATTCTTGATGAAAATTTTTCATCTGTTTAAACAATTTTATAGTTAAATATGAATATAAATAGTAATAAGAATATTCAAGTGCTTACTGATTTCATGGATTTCTATTTTTAATTGAATGAATAATTTATGCTAAATGGCACAATCCATATCTGAAAAAAAGGCATTCGTATTAATAAAAATCGTTCAATGTTGAATAAATTAAATGGAAAGCTTACCTTGTGTAAAAGAGGCAGATTCCCTTTTTCTAGGTGACGAGATTAATTGACTTTTATATCTTGTCGTGTTATGTTTACCATCTTGTATCTCTTCAGAATTAAGTCTTTTTTCACGGACAGGTTCATTTAAGTTACAGTTATCGCGAGCGCTAATAATTGTTTGTTGGAGCTCTTCTGCACTATCACAACAATATTGATCATATTGCCAATTTTTTTGAATCATTTCCTGAATACATTGAGGTGTATGTTTTTTGATTATAGGACGTTTTCCATCAATCACATCAAATTGAACGTAAATAGGGTCCGTATTATTCAAAGGTCTTTCTCCTGAAATAATTTCACAGGAAACTATAGCAAAGCTGTATATATCGCTATACTTAGTATGTTGAGCTCCCTTGCAAATCTCGAGTGCGAGATACTCAAGAACGCCATATATTTTCCCAGACTGTGGAGCGTAATCGGCAGGACGACAAAATCCAAGATCAGAAATGACTACTTTTAAGGGGTTTAATTTCAAAACAAGGATATTTCCAGGATGTAAGTCCCCATGCACGAGTTTTGAGTCATGTATAAATCGTAGGCCACCAGCGATTTGAAAAAGAATTCG
>JAAOMT010000508.1:9658-39727 GCA_016748015.1 Geosiphon pyriformis | reverse complement strand
TGTTTTCAATGAGAGCTTAATATTGCATGGCTTCCATGATTAGAACTTTTGTAGAAATTTGAATTCTGTTAATTTCAAAAAAGAAGTTATTGATTTCTCTGATTGAGGTTTTGGTATTGCTATCTGTGGTAATAATTTGGGTGGTTACAGTACGATCTACTTGGTGATCTAATTAATTCATGAGTTGTTTTGTTATTATACTGCCTGCTGATTCACTATCAAAAATTAATTTAATGTTTATGTTTTCGACTCTAGTATTAGTGTATAGGGCCATAATTGGTTTGTCTTGATTTATGGCAGCTTTACTGAAAAAACTATTTGTGTTTAGACTGTCAATGTCAAAAGGGAAGATAGCAGCAAGAATGATATCTTTAGTGATAGTGGTAGGTGGAATAGTATTGTTGGTTTAATTTCATCTTGAAGAGTTAGTTTTTCCTACATTTTTTTTTTCTAAAAGTGTAATACTATAAAAATCCTGGTTTTTAGTGAGACTAAGATATAAGACTTGGTTAAGGTATTTGGTTGGTGCTGGTCAAGATGGGACATTACTATGATTTAGGAATCATGATGATACACTGTTAGTTGGTATTTAATTGTTGCTGGAGTTTTTTCATTCTTGGTTGTAATCAATTACATGATGTTTAGATTGGTTATTAACAGGGTTTTGGTATTGGAGTGCTGTTTAAGCCATTGGCTGTAATGACTAGTAGTAGTTTTAAGACAGTTGCTAAGTATAATGAATTTGTTGTAAGTATTGAGACAGTTAATATTAAGACATAGGGTATTGAAATACCATATTTTGAGAATATCTTAGTTGTTGATATTGATTTTCTTGATTTTGGTCCATTACTTTCTTATAGTAGTTTTGGGCAATATGTCCAAATTTCTGGCAATAGTAACAATTGCAGAAATCAGATTTCCAAGATTGTTGGTATTGCTGATGATTTTGTTGTTATTGGTATCTGTTATTATTATTATCTCTTTGTTGTAGTAGCTAGTAGAATCCTACAGTACTGGCTAAAAATCTTTCAATTTTCTGAGTTAATTTTTTACTTAATTGAGTTATTTTTGTGTCAATATTAAATGTTTCATTAATAGCCAGATTAATGGCTTAAGTATAAATAGTCTTTTGTTTTACTGACTTAAAGTTACAAGCAAGAATAACTGCCTCTTGTAGGTTTGTCAGGTAATAGGGTCTTACAGATTGGAGAAGGCTGTTCTTTAATCTTTTAATGAATTAATTAAAGATTTGTGCCACAGTGTAGTAGTCTCTTTTAATGGCCTGAATTTAATAAAAGATTTGGTTAAATCATCTAAGATAAGTGGTTACTGCTTTATGATTTTTTTGTTTTATAATACTGAACTGATTTTGTAATTTGATAAGAGTGTTGGGGTCACAAAAGTATTGCAGAAAAGCAAGTTTAAAGACAGTGAAGTCGGTTGGTTTCTTTGCAAGGCTTTGATATTATGAGTCTGCAGTTCCAGTCAGAAAGAATGGCAATGTTTGAATGGTCCTATTATCATCCCAATTGTTGGCAGTAATGACTTTCTTGGCTTCTGCAATGCATATATATGTGTCATTTTTTTTACTAGAGAATTTTTCTAATTTGGCAATATCTCAGTAAGCCATAATCTAATGAGTAGGTGAAGTCTTACTGATTGATGCTAAGGAGTTTGGTGTTTGTATGTTAGAGTGTTCTCCTGGTGCTAATTCTGGTTGTTTTTCTTTGTTAATTTTTTCAATGGGCTGGAGGATAGCTGTTTTTTCAGAGAAAGTAGTTGATAATTCAATCAAGAGTTGGATTGATAGTAATTCTTATATTGACATATTTCTATCTGTTTTATTAATTGTTAGGGTAAAGATTTCCAAACAATAATCCATATTCTCCTAATGATTTGGTCCAACTGTGTTGACCCCAAGGGTGTAGATTTTCAGGAGTTTGTGGTGTTTCTGACTGGATTTTCAGGGATGGATTGAATACAATTTTATTTTGGGATGTCTGATAGTATGATAGAGTTGTTGAAGAAAGGAATTTTGGTTTTTTGTTGACCATGGACTTGGCTTGAACAGTTGTAGGGTTGTTAAATTTGTTTTTGTGTTTCTTAGAGTCAGATTCCACTGGTTGTTGTACTTAAGAGAATTGTTTTGCCATGTAATATTTAATGTTTGTATTAATTATGTACAGAGTTTTAGCAATTGTTCAGGTAGTTATGGCTGTTAAGTACCTTAATAAGCTTTGATGAATTTGTTCTCTCAGTTTTTCTGTGTTAGTTGTACAGTATAATAAGCAGTAAATTTTTGCATTGATATAGTTACAAAAATCACTTTCTGCATAAGTAGTTTCTGCTAGTATTCCTAAGTCTTTTTAAAAGTATTGAAATAATGTTCTTCTGTATAAAGAGTGGTTCTTTTCTATTGTTCCAATATTTACTACTTTTGTGAATTTCTGGAGTACTCTGTTTCTGTGGATTTATAATTTTACAGAGAGCACCAAATATTATGGGTAAACTTGGTAGGATAGAAAAATAGTAATGTTTGGTGCTCTCAATTATTGGTAAGGTGTGTTTTATGTAATTCTGGCTGTTTAATCTTGATTATCAGTCTCTGAAGATCTTATTTTACTGGTTGTAAATTTACTTATTTAGTTTTTTGGTTATAAGGCACAGAGTTTTGGTTTTTGCTGATTGCAACTTCTTATAAAGGTGAGCTTTTTTCTCCGAGCTAATGAGTGCAGTCATTAAGATCTGGCATTGTTTTTTTGCTCTTCTAGTAAACTATTAAGATAATATTAATATCCAAAAACCTAGAAAGAGCTTTTTTTTTACCAGGCTATCACAAAGTCTATTCCCAGTGTTACCAGAGGTTTTTGGTCTCTTTTTTTGAATATTGTTAATGTTGATTTGCTGTGAATTTACGTTTCTAGGAAGTAGTTAGACCTCCAGTAACTGAATTTATCTTCAAATTATCTTTTATAATTTGAACTTGCTGGGCTTATAAGTGGAATGGCTAATTCCATGCCAGTCACTTTATGTAGTTATATTGTAGTAAACATCAACTTTTTCCCAGGAATTGCTTGTTTGGAAGCTTACTAAAATGTGTAGTTACTTTGCTGTGAAAGTCAACTCTTTTACAGGAATCTCGTCTGTAGGCTACCTTAATGATTGTAATAAAAAAATACAAGAAAATAAAAGAAATGTAAAAGAAATAGAATTCTGTCAAGAAAAACGTTTTCTATCCAGGCCTGGAGTCACTAACAGTTTACTGAAATTGGTAGCTAATCAATTTCAAAACGTTAGTTGGGTTTTGAGGATTTTCCAAGTGCAATAATTAAAAAATTTGGTTTTTCGAATTATTTGATATTTATTTCTTTTTGTGTATATAAGAATGGTTTTAAGTGATAAATCTAAAGTAAGATACATTTTTTTGATGAGAGAAGCTCTTCTTTTATATAACTTGTCATAATACTATTCTATGAACTTGAATTTTGCTCTTTTTTACAATTTTGCTGAACTAAAAATACATTTTGGCAAACTACAAGTTATTTCTGCGAACTATTAGATATTTTAGTGAACTATCAATTATTTCGACAAATTTCTACAAATTTTGGCAAACTTTTGAATGTTACATATTTCGGGGTGTTGTATGATTGATTATCACACTTAGGTTACATTTGTGTTATGTGCAAATTGAATTATTAATTAAATGATAATTTCAGATATTTTGCTAATGTAATAAGTAATAATTTGAAACAATAATATATGCTAATTAATGATAGGAATAAAGATAATTTCATGCTAAATAATATCTCTAATTTCATCTAGTAATATAACCTCCTTCTTAAGACTGAGCTCCGTTGAAATCCAAGTACTGTCTGTAATTTCCAAATAATAATCCAAAATTATTGAAGAAATTTGGTCTGAAAATTGTTGAAATTTCAGTTCTATAAGCTTTCCAATGTATTGAATCTTTAAAGGTTGTAAAATTGGGTTTTGTAGAACATTTTCACAGATGTGGAATAAGTCATAAAGTCTAAGAGCAGCTCTGAGCTTGTAGTGACTGTTTGTTGGTCTAGCTGTTGTCTTGAATTCATTGTGGAGTTGTTTCTGAATAGCTTCTTTTGTAAGGTTTGCTGTTGTAAGTTCCAGTTTTCATTTGTAGAGTGTTTTTCCAATGTAGAAATATCTATAGATTGGAGGGTATTTAATGCTTTCCTCATTGAGACACAGTTGAAGTCTTTGTTGAATTGTAGCATTTGGTGGAATACTAATCAGAGTGAGCATTAAGTTTTCTCTTAAAGCAAGCTTTAAAAGTTCTGGCAGGTGAATTCCAGAATAATTTCTTGTGTTCTTCTTATACGGTTGATATTTTTGTGAATTTGGGGCTAATTTTGTAATTATTTCTGTTTGGGTATAATTAATGTGGTTTCCAATAACAGTAATAGATAATTTGGATATTGTTTTTAAAGCTAACATTAGTTTTTGGGATAATTGTTGAATGTTTTGAGAAATAGTCATTATAAGAAATTTGAAAATAAAAGAAAATTATTTTTGGTGTATGGGTTTTTATGTTATTTTGTTTTGTTTTTGTAAGATTGTTTCTAAATTATAAGGAAATAACTATAATAATAATAAATTTAAATTAAGTGTTCAAGTTGGGAGGTTGTTCAATAACAACTATTGGTTCTAAATTTTGGAGAATATCTTCGGGTTTGATTAAAGGGGAGTATGTACCAATTTGTGGAATTAATGATTCAAGATTGTTTCTGGAATTATAATATTTCAAACAATCTCCATGTGCAACTTTTACTAGAATTTTGTTATCAAGTCTTAGCTTGTATGATCCATTGTCTAGGACTTCATGGATAAAGAATGGTTCATCCCATTTATTTTCAAATTTTCCACTCCATTGTTTTTCAACTTTAGTTCTGTGTAAGAAAACTTTGTTTCCAATTTTAAATTCATTGGTAACTGGAGGCAATTTGTCATCATGCCATTTTTTTTATTAAGCTTGGGAGTGTTTAATATGAGTGGCTGCTATTCGTCATTTTCCTTTCAACATGCTAAGCAAAGTGTAGGCTCTTTGTTGTAGTGTTTCCTGAAAGTTGTCTTTATTAATTAGTTGTACTGGGTATGCTTTCACTATAAAATTAATTGGTAACATTGCTGTCTTTCCATAGGTTAAATCAAATGGTGTGTGTTTTGTGGTATTTTGTTTTAGTATTCTATATGCTAGTAACACTGATAGAATAAAGAGATCCCATTCTTGCTCAAAATCGGTTGAGACTTTGGCTAATGATTTACACAATATTTTGTTGAAACGTTCTATAAGTCCATTTGTTTGTGGATGGTAGGGTGAAAATAATAGTCTCTTGACATTAAATTGTCCACAAATTTTCTGGATTAAATTGTTCATGAAATGTGTTCCTTGATCAGATAAAAGTTCTATTGGGCATTCATGTCTACAAATAATGTCTTCATAGATGAAGTTTGCTACTGATTTTACATCTGCTCATTAAATGGCTCTGGCTTTGGGCCATTTGGTGAGATAGTCTACAGCTACTGCAATATAATGATTTCTTTGGTTTGTAATAGGTAGTAGTCCAAATAAATTGATACCAACTTGGTCAAAAGGCTGTCCAACTTTGATTGGATTTAAAGGTTCTATAGGGTGAGTTCCTTCTCTTCTTTGACAACTATCACAAGACTTAATGTATTCATGAATGTCTTTTCTTATTTGAGGCCAAAAGTAATATTCTAGTGTTTTTTGGGTGGTGCTGTCTTTTCCTAGATGTGCTGATGAAAGGTCTGAGTGCATGTTATATAAAATGGTTTTTTTTTCATGTTCTTGTATTAATCTGAGCAGATTGTCTGGGTTTCTAAAGTTTCGATAATAAATCATGTTGTTGTATAAGAGGTATTGTTTGGCTTGTTGTTGTAACTGATGTTTTTTATCTGGGGACCAATCTGTTGGGATTGTTAATATCTCCAAATATTTTTTAAGATTGTTGTAGTTTTCAGGATTTATTGTTTGTTGTTTTGTTGTTAATTCAAATGGGTGTTGGTTTTGTATTCTAATTTTGCCTCATTCTTAAGAGACAATCAACGTTGGTGTAAAGTTTTTCTGGTTTGTGGTGTACAATATATTGATAATTGGCTAAAAATCCTGTTCATTGGGTTTGTTTTGCATTTAGCTGAGTGTTTTTGTTCTGAAGCTATTTGAGTCCAATATTATCAGTAATAATATCAAATTCTTTGGGTCTGAGGTAAAGGTTGAAGTAATGTAAGGCCCAGATTACTGCTACAGTTTCTAATTCTGTTACAGGGTAGTTCTTTTCAGCTGGTTTCAATGTTCTACTAGCATAAGCAATTACTCGCTCATTTCCATTGTCATCTAACTGTGATAGAATGGCACCAAAAACAGTATAAGAGGCATCTGTTGCTAACCAGAATTGGTTGCTGAAATCTAGATAGGCGAGAATTGGAGCTGTTGTTAGTTTTTCTTTGAGGATTTCAAATGCGTTTTGGTGTTCAGCAGCTCATTTGTATTCGATGTTTTTGGTGGTAAGCTGGTTGAAAGGTTTTGCAATTTCTGAGAATCTTTTGATAAACTTCTGATAGTAGGAGGCTAACTCTATGAATCTTCTTAGTTCTGTAGTGTTCTGAAGAGTTTTGAATTTTTTGACAGTGCTGATTTTTCCAGAGTCTGGTTTAATTTCATTTTTACTAACAATATGACCAAGAAAGACCAAGCTTGTTTTTCCAAAGTAGCATTTTTTGATGTTGAGTTTTAGTCCTGCTTTTTGTAATTGTTAAAAATCTTTTTGCAGGTGTTTTAAGTGTAATTCAAACGATGGAGAATAAACATCAGTATCATCAAGATAAACGACTACTAACTTCCAAAGGAGTCTTTTGTACACAATATCCATTAATCTCTGAAATGTTGCTGGTTCATTGCATAATCCAAAAGGCATTACATTGAATTCATAATTTTTTTCTTGGGTTGTGAAGGCTGTTTTGGGACAATCTTTGGGGTCCATAGCAACTTGCCAGTATCTGCTTTCTAGATCTAGTGTTGAAAAGTATTTGGCCTTTCCAAAGGCATCCAACATATCATCAATTCGGGAAAAGGGATAGGTATTTCCAATGATAACACTGTTGAGTTGTTGATAATCAACACAAAATTGTATCTTTCCATTTTTTTTTTAACTAAGATCACAGGTGAGGCCCATAGACTCATTGATGGTTGAATAAGCCCATTGTTGAGCATCTGTTGTACTTCTTCATGGATAAATTGGTGACTTTCTGGAGCAACTCAGTAGGCTTGCTGTTACTTTGGTTTGGCATCTTCTGTATAGATTTGGTGTTGAACCAAATTGGTTCTTCCTAAGTCATTGTTGTTTTCAGCAAAGATATTGGCAAATTTTGCAATTAGCTCTTTGAGCTGGCTCTGTTGTTGTGGTTCAAGTTGTCCCATGTTGATTTAAGATAGGTTTTCCATGACAACATGGTAGTTTTTAGAGCTGGGTTTTGGGTTGATTTTTGGTAGTGAATATCCAATAATTTTAGAGAAATCGGGGACTGTTTGGGGTAGTTCTTGTTGAAAGATATTACTGTGAATAACTCCAATTTCTAAGTTATTTAATAAAACTATGGGGTAATTATTGGAGTTGTAAAAAGTAACTTGGACTTTTTTTGTTCCTTCTGGGATGTAAATATTTGGGATCAAAATATTATGTTCCAAGCAAATTCGTTCATTGGATTTAAAAATTTGTTGAGTGGTTGTTGGCTTTGGGCAGGTATAGATTTCAGGGTGTTTTCTAAAAGTTGAAATAGTGATTGGTTGGGGAAGGTGTAAAATCTGGTGAAACTCATTCTGTTCATTGAGAGCTATGTTCACTGGAACTGTAAATTGTCCAGTTGAACCAAAACCTTGTGTTCCTCTTTCATTTTTTCCCAACTGTTTTCTTTGATTGACTAACTGTAAGTCTGAAATATTGATTAAGGGTAAATAAATAGCTTGAGCAATTTTTTCAGCATATTCAATCTAAAAAGGCTTATTTGTTTCATTTTGTAACATGATTGTAATATCTTCTGTATATCCAGCATCTATAATTCCTTCTCTAATATTAATTCCTTTGCTTGCCAATGATGATTGTAAAGTGATCTGGACTGTTGCTCCTGGTGGGATTTCGAAGACAATTTTGAGGTTGATTTTTGTGAGTGATTTGGGTTTGAGAGTAAGAGTATCTTTTCTTGGATATCTTAGATCATATTCAGCATCAATTTTGTGGACTTTTTCTGGTTTTATTCCTTGTCCATTGTTGTTGAAGTATTTGAGTCATGAAGCAGACTGATTTTTGATGAGATAGATGGGTGTTGTTTCAACTTCTTCTGTTGCTTCAGGTTCTCCAAATTCAATTTTGTATTCATCACTTTCACTGGACAAGGGAATGCTAAGAGTATAGCATTCAGAACACCATTGTTCATCACAAGGCATTATGCATTCCTCACATAATTTAATGTTCATTTGTTCTAGCCATTGAGCTTGAGCTTCTTTAGTCAGATAGGTGTGACTTGTAATTTGATGGTACACTTCTACTTCATCTTCATAATCAAATCCAGCTAATTCCAAGGTATATTTGATATATTCAGCTTCTTTCATTTGAAGAACATCTTCTTTGGTTCCTCTATCAATTAAGATCATGGCAAGTTCATAGATCATTTCAGTGTTATGGGGGTAGTAATAAAGTTTGTTGAGAGCGCTGTTGTACACGGTATTGAAAGGTGTTCTACGTTTTACTTTTTCTGTAATAGAAAGAGCATATTAGCAAGTTTGATCACAGACTTCTTCTCTAAAGACAATGTCAATCTAATCACATTCGTTGGAAAGCTGCTTTCCACAAGTAAGACAAGGTGTTCCATCCCATTTTCCACTTCTTTTAATCAAGTGGCCCCATTGTTCTTGATGACAGGCATTGTAAAAGTAACAAGTATGACTTCCATATTCTTTCTCTGACAAGATGCAGACTCCTATTGAGGAAAGTTTCTTGTGACAGTCTTTGCATTTGAGTGGAATGTAAGGGTGTTGTTTCTTTGGTTCTGGTTTAGAATATGAGATGTTTCATCCAGAGGTTTTTAGTTCCTCTGGATATGAGTTTGTTGCAAAATATGTTTGCTCAGTTTCTTCAGCCCAGTTAGATGTTGATTCAAGTACCATAAATGTTTTGACTACAGGTTTTTCTTTCTCCTCTTCAAATTCAAAGACAGGGGCTTTCTCTGATTGTTTGTTGAATGTACCACAAGTAGTGGGTACTCAGGCATGTTGTCCTTGATAGGAGAGTTGTAATTCTTGGGTTTCCCAGTCTAATTTTGCATTGGCTTTTTGAAGCCAATTATTTCTAACAAGGGCTTAATACTGGGGCGCGTCCATTACAAGAACTTTGACTGGAATGGTGATTCCATTAAGAGTGAACAGAAAATTGTTAATTTCTCCTACTGGAGTTTTTTTCATGCCATTAGCAGTAATGATTACTGTCTGAGCTGGTTGGTCAACATTTTTTTTTAATTGTTGTATCAACTGGTAGGTGATGATGCTTCCAGCAGATTCATTGTCTAAGATCAAGCAAATTGCCTTTTCTTTGACTTTTGCTTCAGTGTACATAGCAGTGATTGCTTTTTGTTTGTTGGTGGCTGCATTGCTAAGCAGAAATGGTGACTTATTTGCTTCAAACTCAAAAGAAAATATATCTGAAAGGTTGGCGTTTTCAGCAATTCTGGCTGGTAAGATTGTAGTAGGAGTATAGGAAGGGTTTTGTTGTTGTGCTGCAGCTCTACCTTCCAAAAGTACAGTATAATGAAAATCCTGTTCTTCAGGTATTGTAAGATAGCTAGGTTGAGTATGATAATGGGTGGATCTTGGCTAAGCTGGATTTTGGGGAATTAATTGGTTATTTGGATTGATTCTGTTGTTGTTTGTTGTGAATTGGTTTTGTGGTGCAAATTGGTTTTGTTGAATCAATTTTTGAGCAGGTACTTGGTAATGTTGAATGGGTTGTCAATACTGTTGTTGCATTGGCTGTGGAACAGATTGATAATAGTCAGTTTGATATTGCAGTCTTGGTGGATAGTAAGCTAGTGGTAGTGGTAGTTAGTAATAAGATTGTTGTGGTGAAGGGTAACATTGATTACTCTTGTTTTGTTGGTCTTGTTGTAGCTTTCTGCAATCTCTTTTTCAGTGGCCAGGGATTCCACAGTAATGGCAATTCTGAGGCTGGTTATTAGAAGATGATGCGAAGTTGTTTTGATTCTATCTTTAGGGTGGTTAATATCTTTGGGGTTGCTGTTGTTGTTGGTTGGTGAAATAGTTTTCAACTTTTTTTGTGAGTTGGTCAATTTTCTCTTCAGCTACTAAGCTGGTTTCTCCAATGGCTAAGTTCACAAGTTTTATATGATTGGCTTCTTCCATGGCCATTTCATATTTCTTTACATACTGAATGGCAGAGTTTAAATCTTCTGGAGCATGTGGGCAAATCTTTTTAATCAGTTTATCCTTTAAACCAGTGATAAATTGATCCAAGATTTGAGCATCGGAATAATAATCATTAGTTTCAAGTTGGCAAATTTGTTTAAGAAGTTTGTTGAATTTCTCAATATAAGTCATGACAGATTTGGAGAGTTCTTGTTTGATATTGTGAAAACAATTTCAGAGTGTGATTGAGGTGTTGTTATCAGTGAATTGTTTTAAGAAGGCAGTTTTGAAAGCTGTCCAGTCATGAAAAGGAGTGGTCAAGTTTTCGAACCATTCACCTGCCATTCTTTTGAGAAAGTAGGGAATTGTTCTTAACATTCTGGCAGCATTTCATCCATTTGCATCTCCAGCTTTAGTAACTTGGTTGAGCCATTCTTGAGAACTGGTCTCAATGTCTTCTCTATTAAATTCAGAGATTTTTACAATGTATGTTGTCATTTTGTCTTCTTTGTTTTCACTGTCTATTAATTCTTCTTCAGATATTTCAGAGTCATTTTCTTTATTCGCTGCTGTTTCAGAGTGTTCACTTTGATTTTCAGTTAGAAAGTCAAAAAGATTAGAACTAGTTTGAAGGGGTTTTTGTTGTCTGGTGGGACTTTTGGATGCTGTAAAATCTTTTGGTCTTGCAAATCAATTTAAGAGTGAATTACATGTTTGTGCTTGTGCAAGTAAAGCTGAAAAAGGTGTGATAGTAAGTAGTAATTTGACACTGGTTCTTTGTTTAGGTGTTTGCAAGTGTTTGGCAGTTGTTTTTGGTAGTATTGGAGTATTTGGGGTGGTTTTTGAGTATTGTTTCAATTTGGGTTTGCCTTTGTTGCTTGTTTCTGTCTCTGATTCAAAATCAATAAAGTATTAAGACTGCACTAGATATGTTTCTTCACAGTACTTAATAATGTTAAAATTAAGTTCTTGAAAGTAAGTGGCAAGTGTTTTACTGTTAAGGTCTTCAGTTTCCAACTGTGAATAGTGTACTAAATTATTGTAAAGATTGCTTCTAACTTCTGAGATATTGTAATTTCCAAAAAGATAATTGTTGATGTAGTTTTCAATGTATTGGTATACTGATTTCTTGACAACTTCAATTCCGTCTGGAATGTTGAATCTTTGCTTGCAGTGGATGTAAATTGACTAGTAATACTCTAGAGTTATTGCATCTGGTGTGGTCACTACTTTGAAGTTGTTTTTGTTGTGTTGTTTCTGTGAGAGAGCACCAAATGTTATTGGAGGTTTTTGGTCTCTTTTCTTGAATGTTGTTAATGTTGATTTGCTGTGAATTCACGTTTCTAGGAAGTAGTTGGACCTCTAGTAACTGAATTTATCTTCAAATTATCTTCTATAATTTGAACTTGTTGGGCTTATAAGTGAAATGGCCAATTCCGTGCCAGTCACTTTATGTAGTTACATTGTAGTAAATGTCAACTCTTTCCCAGGAATTGCTTGTCTGGAAGCTCACTAAAATGTGTAGTTACTTTGCTGTGAAAGTCAACTCTTCTACAGGAATCTCATCTGTAGGCTACTTTAATGATTGTAATAAGAAAATACAAGAAAATAAAAGAAATGTAAAAGAAATAGAATTCTATCAAGGGAAATGTTTTCTATCCAGGCCTGGAGTCACTAACAGTTTACTGAAATTGGTAGCTAATCAATTTCAAAACGTTAGTTGGGTTTTAAGGATTTTCCAAGTGTAATAATTAAAGAATTTGGTTTTTCGAATTATTTGATATTTATTTCTTTTTGTGTATATAGGAATGGTTTTAAGTGATAAATCTAAAGTAAAATACATTTTTTCGACAAAAGAAGCTCTTCTTTTATACAACTTGTTGTAACATTATTTTATGAACTTGAACTTTGCTCTTTTCTACAATTTTGCTGAACTAAAGATACATTTTGGCAAACTACAAGTTATTTCTGCAAACTATTAGATATTTCAATGAACTATTAATTATTTTGGCAAATTTCTACAAATTTCGGCAAACTTTTGAATGTTACATATTTCAGGGTGTTGCATGATTGATTATTGCACCTAGGTTACATTTGTGTTATGTGCAAATTGGGTTATTAATTAAATGATAATTTCGGACATTTTGCTAATGTAATAAGTGATAATTTGAAATGATAATATATGCTAATTAATGATAAGAATAAAGATAATTTCATGCTAAATAATATCTCTAATTTCGTCTGATAACACCAAACAGTCAATTTTACTATGTTGCTATTCCACAAAGAATAAAATAAATAAATAAAAATAAATAAAAATAAAAGAAAAATAAAAGAAAAATAAAATTAGTATTGTTAATTGTTATAATCAAGAGCAATTAGTCCAAATCATTAATAGTTTGAGGTGATTATGTTAAGAGCATCTGTTCTGGAATGAAAATACAAAACAATGGTTAATTTATGTAAAATTTACAAAGTTTGAGAACATAAATTTGTGATTCTGATTTTTCAATAATTAATTTATTTCAGAAGATGAAAATAGAATAGAATAAATGATAAAAGAGATAAGGATATTTGATTTTTGTCTAGTGGTTTGTATCTATTTGTCTTTCTACTTTTCTTAACTACTCATTTTTATATATTCTTTTGGTTTTACAGGATTGCTTTCTGATTGTTCTGTTATTGCTAACTATTGCTTTGCTATTTCTGTTATTGTTTCGTTTTTCTATATTAGTACTAGTTATTCTATGTTATAACATATTATCTGGTATTATTACATATTATTCTGTGTTATTCTATGTTATAATGCATTATCCTGTGTTATCCTATATTATTGTGCACTATTCTGTATTATGTCATGTTTTGGTTACGTTTTTTCATAACTTTGGATCAGTTTTTTTACTTGGATAATACCATATAAGTCTGAGCCAAGCTAGACTTGAAAAAACTTTTAGTAAACAAAAAAATTCCAAAGTACTTGTGTAATTTACTTTTTTTAACAATTGAAATTAGCAGGCCATTAATCAAAAGTGAAACAGTTTTGACATCTTGATTAATAAGAATAGCCACCATCTTATTATTATTAATTGAAATATTATTGACAACAAAGAACTCACTAGCAATATTCAAAATGTACTATGCAAAAGCTTAACAACTTTTGATTCAAATTGTATCATCAACAAAGGCACTAATAGCAAAAAAAGAAGTTTTCTCTCTAACAGCTTCAACTCTGCCAGACTTGATCACAAACTTAGTAACAATTCTGTATTTGCACAAGTACTTATGTTTTTTTATCTTGCACAAAAGTAGATCATAAAATATTTTTTAAAAAAGTGCAGAAAACACTTCATTTTAATTCAAACTATTATGAACTTTATAACCACTCAAGAGTCCAAAATCTGTTATTACTCTATTGAACTGATCTTCATAAATATTGCCAAAAAAGCTGATAAACTGATCACACATTTTGATATAATACAAGCTAGCCTTTAAATGATGCCAGCTCACTGAATCATAAGCTTTGCACATATTCTGTAGTATTAATTAAAGCTCTTTGTTTTTTTCTAGAGCATTCTTGACAACTAATCTAACAGTAAAAATAGAAGACTAAGTCAAAGTACCTTTCAACACCAAAAAATTATTACCATAAAGAATGTCAAACTTGCTATAAGCTGATAATATCTGATTAGAGAAAATTTTTAACAAGATCTTATGAACTATTTAGACTAATACAATAGATCTAGTATTTGTTAAAACTTTATTTTATTTATAAGATTTCAGAATTATTAAAATTCACACCCTTTTCCAGGAAGTTGGAACCACACTTAAAGTCAAACATAAATTCAATAATCCCAAAAAACACACCAATACCTTATTATCATAATGCTTTTAAAGCTTATTAGGTATTTCTAACAATCTGGCAGCTTTATTATTTGGCAAATTACCAACAACTAAAGACAGCTCTCTTATATCAATTACTTTTATAACACTTAAAAAAGCATTATTGTCTATATAGTGCAAAAGCATATATTGATAAGACCAAAGATCAGACATTCTTAAAAGCATTGACCATTTTCTTGTCTATCTTATCATAATTTTATCCACTTTAAGTTTCACTTTATTAAGCTCAACTATCAAGTGATCCAAAACAATCTTGTGAAATGGACATTTCAAGATGCTTTTAATCATCTATCTTTTGTTAGAACAGAAATTTTTTATATAACAGTCAATTATTTTTCTGATAACCATATCTTTAATAGTCTTTGACTTATAATACTTAGACTTTTAATACCCCTTCCAAATGTTTAACCAATTCTATTGAATTCACACTATCCAGAATCATGTCAACAATCTTAGATGTTACAATCTTATTAATAGCTGACCAAATTTTGACCAAACAATTAAAACTGAAAGATTTCAGAGTTCTAATACTTTATAATCTTAACAACAAGCTGTTTCAACTTAAAAAATCTTGAAGAATGTTTTTTGAACAATCAAACTTACTAAACCAAGCTTTAGAAAATACCCTATTAGCAACTTATATTATGGTTTTTTTCAGCACTTTCTATATTGTATCCAAGTCACTTTTGTCTTTTGCAATCTTAAATATGCTTGATTTCACCAACAACTTAGCAAAAAAATGCTTCTTGAAATACAACCACTGGGCCTTATTTGCATTTTCCAACTTGAATTTTTACCAGTTTTAGTTGGTTTGCTTATGAATATTGTTAAAATAAGTATTCAGAAGTCTACTTAAACTGACTAAGATTAAAACTGTCTTATAGTTTGTATTAAAAAACCCTAGCACATTATTAACTTTATGCAATATAACTGCAAATGTCAGGTTTTTACTTATAAAAATAAAATCAATAACCTTTTTAATGCCTTTGAAATTGCTCTAAATAGAAGTCTTGACTAATGAATATCTGCAAAACGAGTTAATCAACCTTAAGTCCATACAAAACTTGAAACTTGTATTCTTTCTAGTACTATTCTTATTGAAATTTTTATTTAACACCATAAAAATACTATTGTTGACCACATTGGCAATAAAAAAATTAACAACAGATGTCTAACCAAACCTTATTTTGGCAGAAGCACTAACATACAAACCTAGAACTATAACTAACAACTTTTTTTTAAACAAAAACTTAACTAACAGAATTCTATCAAGAATTTTTTCCACTTTAGACACATGTTAAGCCAGAAAATTGTTCACAATAATAGTTACTTCAGCACCAAGAAAACTCTTATCCAAACCAGATGTTAAGATTTGGATTCCATCAAATTTGTTTATAATTTATGGCTTAATATTAAATCTTAATTTTGTCTCAATAATAATAAAAACTATATTACTTAAATTCATATGCCAACAAACAATATTCTTTTGTTTTGCAGAGACATTAATGTCTCAAACATTACACATAACAAATTTCTACACCAGATCTATTATTGAAAAAGATGAACAATAGAAGCCAGACTAACATTGTTTATTTTAGCTAATAGATTCATAACTGTAACTAACAGATTGTTCAAAGTGTTTTTCAGTTTCAAAATAACTGATGGATCAAAATTCACTGCATTCACAATAGTTTTACTACTAGTAATTACATCTAAACTCTTACTTATCATTATATTCACTCCTTGATTCTGTAAAGAAAAAGTTACTAATGGCTAATATTTAAAACTAAACTAGAAAACCATTGGTTTAGATGTGTTTAATCTCTTAGCCAACTTATTAACATGTTTAGTAAAGCTGACAAGACTATGCTTAAGAGTGGCAAATCTATCATTCAATTTTATGAACACCAGCAGAATAAGTTTTATCTTCAAAAAAGAACCAAAATTAACCAAGCCATTTTATGCAAAAAAAAGAGGGAAAAAAGACCTACCAACAATCTTGGCCCAAGAGACATAACCAAAAAAACAGAATAAGTAATTGGTGCTAAATGTTTAACATAAATGGCTGCCAACTTGCTTTTATCTGTGTTCAATAATATCTTATAAGAAGAACAACTAAAGAAAAAATTCTCATTTATAAAACAGTTCAAAGACATATGATCCAAATTTCCATACTTCACACATTTGACAGATCTCAAATAAGACCAGTATAGATTGGTGCCCCTTAGCACAGATGTAGTTATCATGACAGCTTTCAATAAATCAACAAAGTCAAAGCATATAGCTACATATCTGGCCAAGTATATATAACTAGATAACAGTTAATAACACAAGTTTTCTTATCCACTAAAATAACATAATCTCAAATATTATGTGCATTGGTTTCTATCAGCAAAATATATAGTGAACTCTCTTTATAGTTTCTCTGGTTATAGTCATTATCTTCTTATAATCACATTTTTTTAAAAACCAAAACTATTTATATATAATATTATCTTTTTATAGTCACTTTTACTATATATATCTCCTTATAGTCTTTATCTCCACAAATATTATAGCAGAATATAAGTAATTTTCACTCTTTATAGTTATACTATAATTATATGATATTAGATATGAACATCAGATATTATCTCATATTTAATTGGACATATACAGTCAGAGAAATTTCCTGATTTGTCAATGAAAATCATTCTTTTTATGGTAGTAAAAAAAATTAGAAAAGTTTCTGGAAATGATTGTAGAACACTAAACAAAATTTCTGAAATATTACAACATTCAATTACTCTTCTTCTTTATAAGCTGCCACTATCATCAGAAGACAATAACAGAACTATTATATCTGGTTTGTGTTTGCAGATATTATAAGAGTTTTAATAATAGTTGATATATGATACAGTACTGCTGCTCTTGGTGCTTTGGAGACTGGTGGTGCTTCAGAGGCTGGTAATGCTTTGGAGACTGTTGCTGTGGGTATCAATAAAGTTACTCTGATCAAACTTTGGTTAACAAGATTACTTTTTCTTCATATTGGGAAAAAAAATTAACAGACCTACAAGTGAAAATAATGGTCCAATGAGATCCTTTGGGAACAAATTTGTTAATAGGACATTGCTTGAACAAATCAACTGAAAACAGAGTTCAAATTTACCTTTTTTTAGAAAGAGAAATATAACCAGTAATAAAACTCAGAGCATGAGGATTCCAATATATACCCAATAAATACATTTTTACACTAACTTTGACATCCGTGATTAAAAAAGGGCTCTATAATAATAATCATATTCATCATTTGACCAATATTTAGTATTAGTAAGCAAAAGTTTAACTGATAGTTTTAAAGATGTATTAAAAATCAACTTTTTTGGGGCAAATAAATCTATGTTAAATGCTTTTTATAATTCAAACATAATCACACAGAATAGAAATTCAGATCTAAACTCAACATATCATGTTTTAAAAATACCAATTATAAATAGTAATGCACCCAACTCAACATAAACAAAACTATACACAATACAATATATTTCTAACTTCTTGAAAGATATTTATTAGACTGTCACACAATTAACTTGATAAGCTTCAAAAACATGATTACTTAAAAGAGGTATTAGAAAGTTAATAATAAATAATTGTAATTTTATTAACAGATTTATATTTTTTGATGATCTGCTTTTTCACTTGTTACTAGAATTGGTTTCCAAGTACTTAACAATGTTTTTTTAATTTGTTTTGCTTTAAAAAAGTCTATTTTTTTTATCTGTGCAATTTTATTGAATTTTTTCATTTCTTTACTTAATATCCATTCATGGCCAATATTATGAAAAACACAATTAAAGACATTTGAATTTACAAACTATGTCTTTCTTATCTGAACTCGAAATTGATTTGATTCAGCAATAAAGCTAAGACATGTACGAAATCTGTATATTTTACTTTTAGAATATCTAATGACATTAAAGAGGTTAGTACACAATCTCTCAAATTTAATACAGTTATTTACTGCAATTTTCCAATGCCATTGTGAAGGTATAGAAAGAATCAACAATTTGAGTGTTTTGTTAATTTTTTTAAGTATTGCATCATAGTTTTGATGTTGATTTGAAAGTTTAGATTAAGAAATTACAATTCTTTTTTGAATTAGCTTGCAAACTTCAGGCTTCAATTGTAACTATTGTTCTTTATTAGCAATTTCAATTAATTGGTAAATAAGATGGTACCAAGCAGACCAAATTGGTGCAAACATTCATCTAGCCACAAGTTTTAATGAAGACTTATTAAAATAAACTCCAGTACAAAAGTTAATAATTGCTTGTAAATAAAAAAAAATTTGTTTATACTTTAACTTAAATATGGGATCTGTTTCATTTTGGGCCTATACTAAGTAACCTTTAACAGATGAATTTTCCTTAAAAACAACATATGGCCATATTAATTTGAAAACCATTGTATGCCTATATATATTACATATCAAATCCCATAACTTATAATGAATATGACATTTTTAAAAAAACTGCAATTGACTTTCACTTCAATATCTCTGACATTGTGCAAAGTATTTTATATCGATATTTTAATTGATATAGACATTGCTGTATTTGGGGGGCTTAACAACATGACATTGTGTTATCTTCTACACAATTATATAAATATGCAGAGGATTAAATTGACAGTCTTCATTATTAATCATCAGTTGGAGGTAAGAGACAAAAAGTGTTACAGATGTATTATTAAAATTAGGTTTTTTTTTACCGAAAATCTGTCATTTGCATTTAGAATCTTATAGTTAAATTAAAATCTTCATTTTTATAATTTGGCCACTTTTTATAATCTGAGGCACCTCATATAACATAAGACACCTCACATGTCTGATTAGATATAAGGCAAAATTACATTTGAGACATAACAGATACATCAATGCATTATAAAAGCAAAATACAATAAAAAGTGTATTTTTATTAATATGTCAAAAAATGCAAACCAAAAGCAAGCAGCAATTTCCTTGGAAACTAAAAAGACTCTCTGTTAGTACAAACTAAAACATCCTGACTACTCAGTAAATAGACTTATCAAGATATTTAATCTAAAGATTGATTGCTCCACTATAATAAAGATATTTGTGAAATTAGACCGATGGATTGAAAAGAATGTATCTGACAACTTTGGTCAATTAACAAAAGATAAATAATGCACTATAATTTGCACCACATTAAGATACATGGCAAAGCAAATAGTGCTCTCTTGGAAATTTTACCAATACAAAAGCATGGATGTGAACTGATATTTTTAGTGAATGGCTTAATTTATTAAATAAAGAAATGCATTATAAAAAAAAAAATTTGTTATTGCTTGATAATACTGGTTTCCATGGTAAAAAATCTTCCATATTATCTAATATTATGATTAGATATCTACCATTCAATACAACATCTTATTTACAATTATTAGATACAGGAATTATTGCATTTTTTAAGACACAATACCAAAAGTTGTTTCTTTTCTTTCCATCTTATTAATCAGTATAATAGCAAGATTCCAATATTAACAGTAACATTAAAAGATATGATTAACTTTCTAATTAATGTATGGTTAGCAATAACAACAACTACAATCCAAAACTGTTGGTGTCATACAAAAATTCTGAATAATAATTAAATGCTAGCCCATCTATTAGATATTAAACAAAAACTCCTACAAGAAGTACAAGTTCTTATTGAACACATTGATATTAACAAACTATTGGCAATAGACTTCATTAATATTATAACAAGTTTGAACTATTATTTATTTATGTCTCAAAGAATGAAATTGTAGATCTTATTAACAACAAATATAGTAGAAATTCTAATGCTAATAAAGATTTAGAAAGTAAAGATAAAGCTGAACCTTTGCCTTTGCTATCTACACATTAAGGTAAAACTGCACTTGAAAATACATTGCACTATTGTAAAAAGCAGTATAGTAAAAAAGTTGATTCAAATTTTTTTAAAACTTTGAGAATATTAATTCATAATACTGTTCTTAAAGTTCAAGAAGAAAAAAAACAGTTGCAAATAGATAGCTTTTTTAAATAAAAAATATATAATTGGTTATTATATTATGCATATAATATATAGATCATGTAATAAGATATTAATCATTTTTTATAGTTCTATCTCTCTATAGTTATCACAAATGTGCTAACCAAAAAATGTGATTATAAAAAAAGTTCACTGTATAACCGTGTCTTATAATTGTTTTTTGTATCTTAAGATTTTTTGTTCATATTAGCTTTAGCAACATATATAGCATTTTTTCCAATTAAGACAGACTATTTAGTTACAACCAAATTAGCATGATCTGATTGTTTAAATTCTATTACAGCTTTTTGTTACAGCCCTACTAATTACATGTTGATCAACTTAATCATTTCAAACTCAGACAGTGCAATATGCACAGTCTCAGCTAACATTTTAATTAAGATTTCTTTTACAACTACAGCCCAATCTGAATGCTTAATAAATTTTTTGAGATTGGTATTTACTGCAGTTTTTGTATTCATAGCCATATCAAATACTTGAGCCAAGCTTAATTTAAAAGTAAATATTGCTTGGATAATCTCAGCAAATTTTGAGGAAGTAAAAATTTTTTCAAACTTATTGATTTTTAAAAATAATTTTTTAATTGTTACCAGTTTTTTTTCAGAGAAATTTTTAATTATCTTATCCAAGCCAATATTCAAAACAAACAATTTCCTAACCAGAATGTTAACCAAAATTTTCAAAAAAGAAGAGAAATCTAGAAAAACATCTAACAGAATATTATTATTATCACTATTACTTAAAAAATTTATTTTGCTTAATGGTTTTTTCAACACTTTTTTGGTTTTAATATGTAAGTTTTTTGGCATCTGGTCAGCATTTTTGTTATCAAAAGTGGTTCTACTTCCATAATTAAAACTGGTCTCTTTAATAAAACACTCTTCTTTTATGTTAACACTATCAAATTTAATAATATTACTAATATTTAAACACCAAAAACAATTATCTACTACTTTAGCAAAAACTTTTTTAGTCTTAACATTATCTTTCAAAGTACCACCTCTTCTCTTTTTTCTTGACAGTACAGGTTTAAAACCATTGACTGAACCAAAATCTTTAACAACTTTTTTTATAACAGCAATACTAAGGCCAATAGTGGTCTTATAATTAAGCAAAAATGGTTTAAATTTATTGTACTAAATGGTAAAAAACTTTTTTCAAAGAACTTTTTTGACTCTTTATTGGGAATTTAAAACAAAGAAAAGAAAAAAGTTTTTTTTAACAAATTTTATATCAAATATTTTAGACAAAAAAAACTAATTAAAGATGATATTAATAAATATATTTTTAAACTATTATATTACAACTTTATTACTAAAATAAAAACATAATAAAAAAACAGAAAAAAAATTTAGGTAAATATTATAGTTTATTACAATAACTTATTTATAATAATTAATAAATAAAAAAATATTTAAAATAAATTATTAATTATAATACAAATATTTAATAATTATATTTAATTTTAAAATTTATTTATTTTTAATAACTTATTATTTATTTTAATTTTTATAATAAAAAATACATATTTACAATTTTATTATTATTATAATAATAACAAAACTTCTTTCTCTCCTTCGTCCAAAATTCCCAAAAAAGAGTCAAAAGTTTTTTTGAAAAAGAAGTTATTTTCACAATTCAGTATAATAAATCCAAACTCTTTATTCTTGACTACGAAGCCACTGTTGACTGTAATATTGCTGTTATGAAAAAGACTACTAAAGTTTCTGGCTCTAATGATGGCTTTAAATCTGTTCTTCCAAAGAAGAAGAGAAGAGGTGGTGCTCTAGAAGATAGTTCTGATGATAAGGTTGTTAATACTAAGGTTTAGAATAGTCGTTTATGGGGTTCAAAAACTGGTGATACCACTGAGTCCAATAGCATTAATATGGAGAAAGAATGTCTAATGGAAGAAACTAGCTTCAGGCAAGAAAGTGGAGAAGAGTCTGGTGGTGTTGATACTAATATGATGTCTAAGGGTCCTAAAAGAATTGTTACCAAGCATACTCTTGGGAAGCCTCTTGGCACTATTAACTTTGGCATGGAAAATGATGATGATGATGATATTTTGGATGGGTCATTCTCTCTCCCTTCATTTCTTTCTCTCAAACATATGGTGCAGGTCTCGGTCAGGAAATCTTTTGCTCTAGATATTGATCTTAGAGTGGTTGCTGGCAAGTCATCTCAAGAGAAATTGGCTTATGTCAGAAAAATTTTTTCTGGTGTGAATGGTTTTGGGAGAATCTCTATCCCCTCAAAATTTAGTGGTATTATTCGGGCATTTTTCACTTCTGAAAAGGCGATGATAGTGGCGGCAAAAATAGCAAATGATCGTGGTATTATGGTAAACACCAATCTTAAGTGCCCTGGTGACAATTGTATGAATCGAACTATTGTGTTAAAGAAAATTCTAGTGGAAACTTCTGTGGAGGCTGTGCATGTTGTGGTGTCTGAATTTGGGAAGATTAAGATGATCAAAATGCAGTTGGTGGGTTTGTGGCAGAAGGTAATTGTCGAATTAGAAGATCAAACACAAGCTGATTTATTGGCCTCTAAGTGGTCCATCCTCATTGGAAAAGATGCAGTTCATGTGGCCAGGACTGATATTGACAAACAATTATGAGATGCCAGGGATAGTTTTAGGGCTTTGCTACATATTTTCCCTGTGGAAACCACAGCTCATGATTTGTGAGACTTTATTGGTTCTATCAGTAAGAAAACTTGTTTCATTAATCACAATCCCTTGAATTATTTTCGTGCCCATTGTGCCTCTGTGTGTTTTGGTTCTGAATTGGATCTGGTTAATACAATGGCAGTAACTTCAGTTATAAAGAATGTTGGTCTCCACTGGTCTCATTTTTCTTTGGCATCATGTGCGGTTTGCAAGAATTTTGGTCATATGTTTCTTAGTTGTAGGTTTGTCAAAGATGCTACAGTTCTGAATGGCAGAAGGGCTGCCCTTTTGGCTCAGGACCAGCTCAAACTGGTGAGGATTTACGTGAAGAAATCTGCTCCCATCTCCTGTCTCCTGGCATTTGGTGGTAAAAACTTGGGTGTCAGTTGTTGGTGCTTCTCCCCCCTCTGGTAGCAAGTCACAATTTGGTTCCATTATTAATGGTGAATCTCTTCCTACCATTGTAGATAAATTGGAAAAATGTCTAGCCAGTATTGAAAGCAGTCTTGTTAGCCTCGCGGGACAAATTGGTGAGTTGGCTAAGAGGTTGGATTCACTCATGCCGGCAGTTTCCCAGTCTAGCCCTGGATGTTAGCTGCTGGTGACCCCCCCATCATAGAATCCGGAGGGTGATATAGTAATGGAAATGGCTTTGAGTAAGACCACTAGTAAGGAGACTGCTGCGATTGTGGACTCATCGGTATTCCCCAAGTTACTAGGTTAGAAAATATGTTGGAGAGACTCTCCAAATCTGTGTTAAGCTTGTCTGCTCGTTTTGAAAGTTCAGTTTTGGCTGGCGGTGCAAACTCTCAACTCTCTTCTCAATGAGTGAGCTCATTTGGAAGGTCGCCATATGCAATATTAAAGGAATGACCAATCCTGCGAAACAGGATGACATTATTTATTGGCACAATAACATGAACAATTTGATTTCAATTTTTACAGAAACAAAGTTAAAAGGGAGGGTTTGCCCCTAAATTGTCAACAAATTTGATGGTATAAGAGTATTTACCTCTGGCTTGGATTCTGGTTATCTGGCTGTTGGTGTTGTAATTGCCATGAATTCTTCTTTGGCGAGACATGTGTGCAAGGTTTCTGAGGTGCCTGGCTGGCTTCTATCTATCAAGTTGCTGTTCAAGAATAAACTTTCGGTATCAATTTTAGGGCTTTATGTAGACACTTCATCAGTGGTTCGGTTTTTTCAGGCTGGTGAGATTAACTCTCTCATTGCAAAGGCTGTTAATGAATTTTCTTTTGTCATTCTTGGGGGTGATTTCAATGAAGATGGTTTGCGTAAAAGTGCAAGTTTTAAGAAGTGCCTCAATTTGGGGCTAGTCAACTCTCTGTTAGGTAGTCCAGTTGTGAAAAGTCCTACATGGAAAAATTCAAAAGATGTGAAGAAGACTATTGATTATGTGTTTGTTTCCTCAAGTCTGGTCAATGCAATCATATATCGTAATGTTTTGGATGTTGGTGAACATTATGACACAGATTACTGGGCTTTTTCTGTGTCCATAGGCTTGGGTGGGCTTTTGGATATGCAGTTGAATTTTCTTTGAAAACAGGCAAACAAGGATCATTGGAAGTTCGATTTTAAGGATGCTGATGGGATTAGATAGAACAATTTTAAAAATGCCATGTTGGTCAACACTACGATGTTCTCAGATGAATTTGCCACTTCTGCGTGGTTTTCAGACTTGGATACAATGTAGAACATTGTTTACAAGATATTGGTTCTTTCAGCTAGTGAAGTGTTTAAAAAAAAGTGGTTCAAAGGCTTCGATAATGTTTTCACCAAGAAATCTTTGAGATTTCACAAATTGGAGCTTTTGGTTTTCAAGATTGTCAAGGCCTTATGTGAGGAGTGTGTTGCAAATTTTGAGTCTTTTATGGGACATTGGGTTTTTTTGGACAATGTTAGGGCTTCAGTTGTGCAGGGTTTAGTAGATTCTGGTGCTGGCACTGATGTTGTTTGTTCTGCTCTCTTTGGTGCTAGGAGATCTTATCATGCATTCAAGCTTGCTGAATCTTTGAGAGTTAAAAAAGCAAACATCAGGTCTGCTATAGATAAGAGAATGGAGAATTTTGAGGTGAATAAAAGTCATATGATCAGAAGCATGCTGGAATGACCCTTCCACAAGGTGGTTTTAGATCATTTGGTCATGGGCAACAAGTTAATTCTTGAGTCTGATTTGATAAAATCTAACATTGACAATATTATGGAAAGATGGACCAGGAAGTGGTTGGTGGTTGATAATATTTCTAATGCTTGGTCTCATCAGTATTGACCTTTGGACTACGTTTTTGATGAGGCTTTCTCTGGGGTGATGTGTGTGATTAATTTTGATGAGTTGCATCATGTGGTCTCTAATCTGCTTGATGGCAAAGCCACTGGTTTTTCGGATATTTCTAATGAACTATAGAAACATTATGATAAGTCAGTTTTGGGTTTGCTTCTGGTCCTGTTGAATTCTTGTCTATCTTGTGAATTAATACCTGGTCCTTGGAAAAAGACTTGGGTTTCAATGATTCCCAAGCCCTATGAGTGGAAAGGTGTTCTCATGAATACTCATCCTATTGCTTTGATCAAGACTGCCCACAAAATTCTCTCCAAGATTCTGTTGGACAGGATCTCACTGGCTTGCAGCTCTCATAATATCTTACGTGGTAACAATTTTTCAGTTTTAAAGAGTACAGCAACTCAGTCACCCATTTTTGCTATTGGTTCAGTTATTGAAAACACTCTGGAGAAAAACTGAGAGCTCTGGTTGGTTTTGTAGAACATGCAAAAAGCTTACAATTCGGTTGGCTGGGAACACCTCAAGAAGAGTTTGGTCAGAATTAAGATGTGCAGCAAATTTATTCGGTTTTTTGGCAGTATTCATAAAAATCGCACCAACTATGTGATAACAGATTTCAGTTTGACGGATGGCTATCATGTGCATGATGGTTTGGATCAAGGAGAGATTTTTTCCCCACTTCTGTGGCATATATTTTATGACCCTCTATTGTGTGAAGTCAAGCATCAAGGAAGTGTGTATGGGTATAGGTTGAACTCTCATTTTGTGTCTAAAAGTGGTCGTATCGAATCTCAGGCTGGACTATCTTCTTTTTTTGCTGCTGGTGCTTTTGTCAATGATACAATCTGGGTTGGTAGCAGTCAAAGTGCTACTCAACATATTCTTAATGTAACTGGCAAATTTTTTCATATTAATGATATTTCAATTAATAATGACAAGACAGTGGCCATTCCTATCAATAGTAAGGTCAGCAATCCTTTTCTCTCCATCAGTGGCTTACCAATCTCTATTGCCAAAAGGGGTGAATCTCATTGGTACTTGGGTATTTTTCTCTCGACTGAGGGTTTTTCGAAGCCCAGTTTGGCTAAAGCAAATTCAGATGTTCATTTTTTCACTAATCTGGTCTTGAGAAAGGCAGTTTCAGATAAGCAATTTTTGTATTTGGTGTTGTTACCGGAGGTTTTTGGTCTCTTTTCTTAAATGTTGTTGATGCCTGTTTGTTGTGAATTCACGTTTTCTGGATGTGGTTAAACCTCCAATAACTGAATTTATCTTCAAATTATCTTCTATAATTTGAACTGCTGGGCTTATAAGTGGAATGACCAATTCCTTGCCAGTTACTTTATGTAGTTATGTTGTAGTAAACGTTAACTCTTTCCCAGGAATTGCTCGTTTGGAAGCTCACTAAAATGTATAGTTACTTTGCTGTGAAAGTCAACTCTTCTACAGGAATTTTGTCTGTAGACTACCCTAATGATTGTAATAAAAAAAGAAAAGAAAAATAAAAGAAATGTAAAAGAAATAGAATTTTGTCAAGAGAAACATTTTCTATTCAGGCCTGGAGTCACTAACAGTTTACTGAAATTGGTAGCTAATCAATTTCAAAATGTTAGTTGAGTTTTGGGGATTTTTCCAAGTACAATAATTAAAGAATTTGGTTTTTTGAATTATTTGATATTTATTTCTTTTTGTGTGTATAGGAACGGTTTTAAGAGATAAATCTAAAGTAAGATACATTTTCCAGAAGAGAAAAGCTCTTCTTTTATACAACTTGTTGTAGTACTAGTTTATAAACTTGCACTTTTTTTCTTTGCCCAAATTCCAGCAAACTAAAGATACATTTTGATGAACTACAAGTTATTTTGCTGAACTATTGATTAATTTGGGTGAACTATTCATAATTTCGGTAAATTTCTGTAAATTTCGGCGAATTTCTTATAAATTTCGGCGAATTTCTGTAAATTTCGGCGAATTTTTGAATGTTACAAAGTTCAGGATATTGTATAATTTGATCATCTTACTTTCTGTTATACTAATTAGATTATTTTAATTGAATTGTGATATGTGATAATTGATTAAATAATAAATAATAATCTGAAATAATATTAATATACTAATGAATTATAAGAATTATAAGGGTAATTTCATGCTAATTAATAGCTAAAATTCTACTGGTAACAGTGTTGATGGTCCTTCATCTTATAATCAGCTACAGAATGCAGTTTAGCTTGGTTCCTGTTGGCATGTGCAACAAATGAGACGCTTTGGTTCGCAAATGTTTGAAACTTAAATCTGGTCTCCTGTAGAATTTTCCTAGTGATACAATCTATTATCCTTCCTTTTATGGTTTAAAGTCCTTTTTACAGTGTCAGTCAGAAAGTAAGATTGCTTCACTTATCAGTTTCACAAACTCTATCGGGATTTTAGGGTGTATGTTCAGTCACAGATCTCATGACTTGCAAGTTCTGTGCTGGCAGCCTATTCATCCCTTGATCTCTCCTACTCGCATTTGTGTTAGTGTTTCTTATAATTTCTTGGCTGGTGTGGTTTCCATTCTTCTTGACTGCAAGCTGTCTTTGGGTGGTTCTTTGGCCAGTGCTTTCCAGTTTTGCAGTGGGGTTCTTATGTCTGTTGTTCTTGGTGAGTCTTTGTTTTTCAGGTTTTTGCCATCTTTTCGGCATTATGGTGTTGTCTTTGTGGACCAGCTTCGGAATCACCATGGTAATGTCTTTAGCTGGCTCACCTTTAAGCAATGGAAAAGACTGGATCCTTGTAATCCAGTCCCTGAGTGGTTCGAACATTCAGTCAAGTTTCTTGTGGCCTCCCATTCTTCTCCCTCGGTTTTGGTTGGTATTGGTCCTATAAACATTTGTGGTTCTGATGATTTTGTGTCTGTATGTGATTGTCTCTCTCAGGTTGATGCTGATAGTTTGTCTGTGTATACGGATGGGTCATTAAAAAATTTGGGCATGATTGGGTGTAAGGCTGGGGCTGCTGCCTTTTTTGAGAACATTAACTTGGGTTTGAGTATCAGTGTTCAGAGTTCGGTGTCATCTCCTTTGGCAGAATTGCAGGCTATAGCATTGGCTCTGGAGTGTGTACCTGTGGCTTGCTCTGTTTGTTTGTTTTCAGACAGTCAGGCCGCCTTGGATGCTTGCATGTCAGAGGTTGACTTGGTGTATTCTGACTTTCACAATCGGTGCTGGGTCAAGTGCCGGCATATTGGAAATGTTATTTGCAGTAAGAATTTAAGAGTTAGCTGGCACAAGGTTAAGGGTCACTCTGGTGTATCGGGAAATGATCGAGCTGACAACATCACTGATGCTGTGACTCTCTATAATTGGTTTCTAACTTCTCGTGTTGATGAACGTTTTTTGTTGGTGAATAATGGTATTGTGTCTGGTAATTTTAGACACTTTGTTCGAGATATTTTTTGTGCTGTTTGTTGGGCGCATTGGGAGGTCGGTTCCAGTTCTGGGTTTCTACCTAGAAATTTGCACTTGGATATTGATTGGCCTAGTTTTTCCAGGATTTGGCATTCTGATTCGCATATGGCAACAGGTTTCACCAGCAGGTGCACCACTGACGTTCGTACTTACTTAATGAAGGCTTTGCACTATCAGCTTCCCATGGCTATATGAAAGTGCATTTATAATAGATGTTATCTGAGTGTTCTGTGTCTGTATTGTGGTGAGGTAGAAGTATCTGGTCATGTGTTTTCTTGTGTAATTGATGATTCAGCTCGTCGTTGGATTTTGGAATCCTGTATGTCTTCTTGGAAGGCAATTTCTGGTTTTTCCCTCTCTTCTTCTAATGTATTGCAGCTGTTGTTGACCTGTGCTTCAGATTTCTTGGTGTCCTCAGCTCTTTACAAGGGTTTTGTTTTCAGTGGATGGTTTCGGGAGGCTGTTTCTGGTTTAGTTTTGAGATTCTCAGGTGGTGTGATTAAATTGCTTGGTATTGCTGAAGCTTTTGGCGTTCGTTTTGGTTTTTGCAAATCTTGTTTGTTTTTCTCAGCTATTGGTGACTCAATTTCTGTTAATATAGATATGTAGTGTTGTCCTGACTGGCTCAAGTGGCTGGTTACGTGTAGAAAGTGCATGATTCATGCTTAGTTTAGATCATTTCTTTGATGTATAATTCTAAGTTGCGTTTGGACTTCACTCATTAAATATAAAAAAAAAAAAAAATTATTATTATATAAACAATATAACAAACTTAATACCAAAATATTAAATAATTAATAAATATTTGGTTCTTAATGAACTAAATTAAGTACACAATTATTAAATGTTTTAGTATACAATCAATTTTTTTCAAATTTTTTAAATTTTGTATTAAAATTAATATATTATAGCTTTAATATTAACTAATTATATTGTAATATTAACTAATTGTATTGTAATATTATAATATTTTTATTAAAAAAATAGATAAATCAAGTATTATTGATCTTAATTTTTATAAAAAATTTTACCAAATATGTTTTTAGGCTTATAATCAATTAGAATTCTTAATTATTATCTTATAAAATACTTAATAATAATATATTTAACTTTAATTGGTTTTATAATATTTTCTAAATATAATTAACTTTAAAAAAACTGTTTTTTAAAAATTTTAAAATACAATAATAATAAAAATATT
>JAAOMT010000566.1:403062-451114 GCA_016748015.1 Geosiphon pyriformis | reverse complement strand
TTGGCCTGTGAGGTAAAATTTCTATAATTCAAAATTAGAAGCTAATTATATGTACTTTAGGCTTTTTCTTGGGAAATGCTTAAATGTACCAAAGTGTTTATAAAAGGTTATTCTTGAAAAACCCAATTGTATTCGATCCATGAAAATTTAGTATTGTTATTTTGCATGATGAAAAATATTTTTGGTCTGCTTTTAAACTTATTTTCAAGATTTTAAGAGTCTGTTTCTGTCACTGATGATAATAATATAAAGCAGGCTTATTAAAAGCTTGGTTTCTTTCGAGAAAAGTCTTTTTCTAATACATAGAAAATAGTTGTTTTTTTAATATTTTGAAAATGAAATTTTATTAAAACCAATTAAAGAGATAAAATTTGGTATTATACATGCAATAGGAAAGATAAAAGTAAATTCAGGATCATACTGTTTCATTTTATTCACTGAATTTTTACTTTGCCCCAAAAGTCATTTGCAATAATTTTTATTACGATTTTATTTATTCCATAAGCAAAGAAATGCTACATCTATTTTTAAAAAAGTCGAAACCAGCAAGAGCCATCCCTTTTCAGAAAATTTAGATTCTAAAAATCTTTTACCATACTTTACACAAAAGCAAATACACGTATTCGGATTATCGACGAAAGCTAATCTATGAAAAAAACATGAAGCGGGCTGAATAAACAGTTTGATGATTAAAGACAATATTATCATCAGTAAGGGTATATAATGCGTTAGCTTCAGGTTTTCTAATCATTAAAAAGATAACTATTCAAAAATGATCTTTAAACACACAATTCTGTTGATTTCTATCTTATTTTATAAAGAAATATTTGCATCATTCACTCCTGCTGCACGAAATTGGCATTTTGCAAATTTAGTTGGTCAAAGAATATACTTTGTAGGGGGGTTGTTAAAGAACAATAAAATTTCTGGTGACATTTTTTACTTAAATCTTTCAAAGTTCGTAAATTTCCGTTCTCCACGATTTTTTCCAACAGTCCCAAGCTATCCTGCCCCACTTCAAGGGATTTATTCAACAGCAGCAGTTTTATCATCAATAGATAAAGAAACAATATACTTTTTTGGAGGGGTTAGTTGGATTCGCTTTTGAGCCTGGTTATTTATGGTATTTTTATTTTTAACGGATCGTCACTCCCTTGGTTCTTCTCATGTCAGAACGCCAGTTTTTCCGATAAACTTGCTCGTACCATGACCACCATCTCAAAATTTCAACCAAAAGGTGTCAACACACTGTATTCGCTATTACTCTCAAAATCCTCGGTACAGCAGCCGAAAATCTCGCTATTAAGTAACTCATCTAATGGCCCAACTCCCCGTCAAATGCTAAATGCTGTAATTGACAAGAATGAAATCATTTATATATTTGGAGGACTTTATTCTCCCATTGACGATAATAATATGTACACTTTTGATAAAAGAAGTGCTAAATGGTTGGTGATTGAATCAATAAGTAAGGAGGTGCAGCCTATTTATGGTTATACCGCAACCATGCTGGATAATGGAAAGATAATTTATTTGGGTGGAAAGAATACTCGTGATAAGATCTTTAGGGATATGAATGAGGTAAATTTTCCCCACTAAGCTCGAAGCCATAAAGCATTCATAATTCGTGTCATTGAATTTGACTCTTTCTATTGAGGTTTTGGTTTTCGATTCATTAGAAGGAAAATGGCATATTCAGGTAAATTTTTTCCAGATTTATAATTTAACCGTTAACTCAACTTTCCCCGATTAGATACATTTTAATACTTAATTCACTAATATAGCGAGCTTTTTCGACCAAAAAAATTGCTCCACGTTTTGGACATACAGCTGTTTTAAGTGAGTTTGCGTTTGCATCAACTACTTTTTATTCATATATATATCTCTTTTCTTAAAATTTTATTCGCGGCAATAATAATAATTAGTAAAAGATGGGCGAGGTATCCTTGTATACGGAGGTCTTTTCAAAAAAGGTGACAAAAGGCAAATATTTTCATAAATGAGCTGTAAGAACATCTTATTTGAAACACATTTTTGTACTGACTCGAATTAATTTCTAGATCAGATAAAGATGATCTTTTATTATTAAATGCTGAAGAAATGAAATGGACTATTATATATACCGAGAATCATGGTCCATTACATACTCCTGGCTCACACACAGCTACATTGTATAATGAATATCTGATAATAGCATTCGGTAAGTGAAAAAGAAATTTCATTTTTTCACTTCCTCCAAAATCAAAAAATTCCGATAATGCCCATTTGGTTTTAGGATGGAGAAATCGTCGCCAAAGCAATGAAATAAACGCACTTGATATCTCAAACGGAACTTATAAATGGGTGAACTCAATTATACCAGCAGAAAACATTCAAACACTACCATTCAATGTACCAGATGAAAAACGCGAAATGAAATTCCCACTGGTTGCAGCTATCATGGCCTGCCTTACTATCTTCACAATGTATATCATTTGGCAAGTAAATTTTAGAAAGCGAAAAGTTTCAAAGTCAAATGGTGGACCAAGAAGGATTAAAGGAAAAGCAAAAATAGATCATGGTGATCAGGAAGCACAAGTTTGCTCTCAACCTGATGAAAACGCTTCATCTCAACCCAGTTTTAAGAAAAACTCTAACACAGAGACCTGATTGCTAAACAAAATTATGCAAAGGGGCGGAAATTGATTCGTAAATATCTTGGGCAATGGTTGAGTGCTATACATAAAAAATAAAATTTATATCTACGCGCTATTTTTAATCATGAATTATTGAAAAGAATAATTTATTTAGATTGATACTAAACCAAAAAGTAATCTGTACATTTTTTCGCTTTAAAAAAAATTCCATATATATTATGAGAAGAAAAATTTTGCTCTCAAGTTCTTGTTATAAATTCAAAAGTGATTTGTGAAATTAAATAAACTGTTTTAAAGTTCAATCTTTTATTAAATATTATATATCTCCATCAGATTGCAACACACGTCTTTAAACCATTTTATATTTCTGGCCATCTAATAGTCACGATATTAACCCCCATTAAAATCTCAGGAGTATAGTCAAAAAGAATAGAAATGTAGAAAGACAACAGCTAAAAGAGTATTTCCGCGTAACTTTACTCATATTTATGCGAGAGTTAGAGGCAAAATTTCTACGCTTGGAACCCGACAGAGTTTAATCTTTTCATTTTACAAAAAAACCTAGTTTTTATTTTTTAACACTTAAATTTTATTTTAAAAAAACATAGCTGTTGCAACAAAAACTTTGAAAAAATACATAGAAAAAAACGAAAAGAAATAAAATAAAAATAGAAGTTAGGAAAACCTAACCAAAATACAAAAAAAGAAAAATCTTAAGAGAAAAAATAATGTTAGCAGGAACTAAAAAAACTTGTCAAGTATAAAAATGAAGCTAAATTTTAATAAAAAAAACTCTAGGGATATTTATTTTTGAAAAATTTATGGTTTCCTCACTCTAATTTCAAGTTTACCCCAAAGTACCATATCCTCTTTTGAATTTTTGAAAGTAGTATAATGACTACGAGGAGCAACTTTCCAATCAGTGTCAACTTTTTTGTAGGATTCATTAGGTTTGTCTTTTTACTACCAACGATTTTGTATTGAGTGTCGTAAAAGTCGAAATTTTCAGGTTGGACATATTTACCACACATTGGGCATTTACAGTCTTGGTCATTAAGGAAAAAATCGAAGACACCGTCATTATGATAGCCCCATTTGACAAGATGTCCTTTATTATAGGTTTGACAGGGTAAATTTTGGCAATAAGCTTTTGAAAAACAAGGAATTAGTATACTTAATTTTGTAATTAAGGGTTAGTTAAAGCAATTCGACATATTACTATTACTTACACTCAATACTTAAACCTCTTGCCGCAGTTCTCCAATCAGGTGTACTACTGGCCCATTCTCTTATTTAAATTTTGTCATCGTTAAAGGGATCAGGTAAACGAGCCCCTATTCTTAAACTAGTGTGAGTGTAGGTTTAAGAAGTGTTTCCTCTTCATCTTCACAACGAACATCATTAGACATCGTAGCTTATTTAGAGAAGAAAAGTATAGAAAAAAGCAAGAAATTTGGTAATGGAGAAGGGCTAAAAACGATTAAAGGAAGTTATATGTTTACTTTCAAAAAACTTATTTTTTTATGACTGCAAAGGTAAGGAACAAGCCAAGACAAAACTCACTCATTTTATAACAAAAAATGAATTCATGACTTTCTATGCCAAATTGATAATCACTTAGGCAAATCTTTCTAAAAAAAGGTTCTAAATAATAAAAGCCGATCTCGCTCAACAAGGAATAGTCATGGCGTTCATTAACAAAATTATCTCCATCATTCTTAAAAGAGCCAGAATTGCGTAGTAGAAGGCGAGAAATATTTTTTATCATGTGATGCATCTTTTATTTTTAATCTTTTTAATTATCGTTGCATGTGCTCAATATTTTACTAGAGATATTTTTTGATTTTTACGTACATCGTTGCAAGACACCAGGCCCCCGCTATTATTAACCTGTAATATCTCAAGTATGCTGATAATATTCTCTTACGTTATTCATCTTAGTTATTAGCAAAAATTACTAAGAAATAGTATATATCTTTGAGGGTGCCTCCTGATATCCACTTTTTTATCCTCTTTTTCCGAGCTCAGACTTTACTAACCAATATTTGATAATAAAAAAGTTAAATTTGATCTATAATACTGAATTAACAGAGCTTATCTTTAAAGACAATAATTAAACTAAAATAAAATGTTACAAAAAATGAAATTTAATAAATTTATGATACATTATAATCAGGTAAATACACTTTTTCATAAATTAAAATGTAATCTATTTACTATTGGTATCCATTTAATTACTGAGGAAAGCTAATCTAGTTCCTCCCTCTCCAACAAACTAAAGCTTTGGAATTCTTATAGTTTTACTGACCATGGCAGCACCAAAAACTGCGTAAATCAAAATTAATGGATGAAAAGGCCCGGCTAAAGGCAATTCAACTAAACCTCCAGGAAGATTTACCCCGGTTTTTCCAGTTTTGAGTAAGTAAGCAATTATAAACACTAGTATCAAGTTAGTTGGGATTGGGGTTCCTTCAAAATAACGAACTTTTCCTGAGGCATCTTTTGGGATTGATACTGTCGTCGCATTATATCTGGCTAAGCGAGAGATTCCACATACGATAAAGATTGCTAGTACAATTGTATCAATTAAACTTCTCATTCCAGCTGCGAATGCACACGCTGCTGGAGCGACAGCGAAAGAAATCTTAAAATTTACACGGGTGTTAATTAATCATTCCTAATTGTGCAATTCCTTTTCGATATATTACTCACCAAATCTGCCAAAGAATCTAATTCTTGTTCCAATAAACTAGCATTTTTTTGCCATCTAGCAACTTTACCATCGAAACAATCACAAATAAACCCGATCGCAATAAAATAAATTGATCGATATAGCCAGGCTTCATCTTTCGTCACCAGATATTGCATGGTAGAAAATAGAGAGAACGAACCACAAGCACCATTTCCCAATGTTATAAAGTTTGCCAAATGAAATTTTCTAAGAAATTAATTGGTCTTTTCGAGTTATATTTTTAATGGCCGACCTCAATCAACTAAAAAAGACCTTGTAAAAATTTGACTGTTTTCTGATTTTGACTCACCTAACAAGGGAGAAATGTTTGCGTTCTTGATATTTTTTCAGCTCAGTATCTTTTTTTGGGCTTTCGGATTTGGCTCGTTCCATAATTTTTTAATGTTGGGGGAGAAATTCTTGTTATAAATTTGTTGGATTACTTAGTGTTTTTATAGTTAAATCATTAGTAGATCAATCGGTCGTTCTTTGATATCATACCTGATATCATAATGACGAATAGTTTAATTCGGAATTTCTTAAGAAAATATTGAGAACGACTGTTTTGCCATTATTAGGACAAAGTTCTAATGATGCATAAATTCGTTCACTTTTTAACAAAAACATCTCTCCTAAAACAAAAGACTCGAGTGAATTCCTGCCACATGTAGCCTTGAAACCATATTCAATTAAATTAAAAATCAATACAAAAAACATGTGACCAATAGTTATGTCTGCAAAAAATAGGAAACGAAAATTATATTCCCAACCGAAATTTAGTCATCTTATATAACACTTTATGAAAAGATGTTTGAACAAAAAAAATTTATCTACTATTTCGTGGTGTCTACACATGATAACACTATTCCCAATTAGTACACAATGGCGTGTGTATTGAAAGCGTACTATTAGATCTGAATATTTATATTATAATAATGCCTAATCTCAGATTGAACTTAAAAAATTTTTCTGTTTTTTAGTTGACAATGAAAGTTTTAAAATTGGTAAAAACCCACTCTTTCTGCTTAGTATCCCAATTGATTATATAATAAAATAATGGTCAATCACAAGAAGCGACCCGAAGGTTTAGAACTTATTACGATTTGCGTGATGGATTGATTAATCTGGCGAAACACCATAAATCCAACGCTTTTCTTCAAATTGTAATTATTTTTATAATTTTATATATTTATTGTACAAACAAATTACTCTATAATATGAAATTTGTCTATTGCTTAACAGAAGGGGATATATTCATTATTTTGATTAAATAATCTTGTGTGAAATAATCATTATCATTTCTCAGGTTTGACAGTTATGCCCTTTTAAATTCACTTTATTGGTATGGCTCAAGTGATTAAAGAGTATTTGAATCTTTGAAAATTTTGTGATTTGGTATTTGTTTACTATTTGATTCATATTACATGTTTTTCTAAATTTCAATTATTAAAAAAGATTACCTTGAGGAATTGAAACTGAATGGACGAGTCATTTGGACAGGTAGAAAGCATTGCTCAGGAAATTGATAGACCAGTATGTATCTACGACTATCTTTTCCAGAACAAAGATCTAAATTTAAATTTTTACCGAAATAAATTTAAAGTAAATTTAAAAATGAATATTATTTTATTAATGTTTTAACAATATTCTCGGTATTTTCAACTTGTGTTAAATTATTATTTAATATAACATTGAAATTTTGTGAAATTTACAAAAACTGTTTATTATTGTTATTCAAATTTAAAAGCACCTGTTTTACATTATAATAAATATTATTTGTTTGTTTGTTTGTTTTATTTTTATTTATTAATTTATTTATTTATTTTAAATATATTTATTAATTATTTGAGCTGAAAATTTTAAATATAAATTTTTCTTAAACTGTGTTTAATTATTAATAAAAATAATTATATTTGTTATTTTTCAAAAATTAATTATATATTAATAATGCTATAATTACTGTTATAATAAAAAAAAAATTAAATTTTAACAAGATATTTATAATAATATTGGAATATTTGAAAATTTTGTAAAAATTTTGACTTTAACAAATTTTGTTTCCTCCAAAGCTTTTTTAAAATATAAAATTATTGCCAATATTAAATAAAAACAAGTCAAATAAAAAATTTAATAAATTCTAAATTCCAAGACAATATTTTTCAATTTAGAACAACTACGCAACGAGTCTATGATTAATACAAAAAGTAACATTGTAACCAGATTTAGAAGTAGAATTTCCCATTTTTTGATGACAAAATTTACGGTTCACTATTTTTATTGTCATTAAAAGAATTTCTGAAGCCTGAATTAAAAATTAATCTGAGCATTTTTAAGGTGACGAAATTTTTGGATCGAAAAAACTGTTTACCTATAAAAATTTAATTTTACCCGATTCTATCAAGAAATTATTTCGCTCCCACTACCAAACATTTGGTTCAATTATGACCGTTTTTTTGCCCATTTACAGCTAATTTCTCTGTTATGACTTGTTTTCCATTTTCAAAAAATGTGTTCCTGCTTTTGCCGTAAAGTTTAACCATTTTGATTGGTCTAACGATCCGAGGAAAGTTGTTGCCCCAACTCAACACATTCCTTAATTGGCAAATTCAAGTCTGATCACCTGACAAATGATGAGAGTCACAAGCTCCATTTTTAACAAATAAACAATTTGCTGATGCAGGAAATAAAAAAAAATCAAGTTTTAGGAAGTTTTAATTAATATATAATAAGCTCAAGAGGAACTAGATTTTTGTAAATCAAACAATTTTTTGTTCTCATACTAATTTGCAACGAAATAATCCAGTCCTGGTATCTTATTGTATAGAATCGCTTCAAACAGCTCATTAAGACGATGTTATCTCGAGCAATTCTTCTCACATTATCATTTTTGTCTGCTATTCTGATATCAGCAATATGTGGCACTCAATACCTTTTTTCGGTATATGGGCCAGCATTAGCTCATCGTCTCAATTTTTCATCAGTTCAAATAAATACAATAGCAAGTGCGACAAATTATGGTGTCTTTCTCACAAGTCCTTTCTTTGGGCATATAGCAGATATGTCTGGCCCAAGAAAGTAACAACAATTTAGTAACTTTTAAATTTGATTTTATAAAATCTCTTACGCACAACATATTTTAATATCTTGGAAATTGATTTTGGCCAAATTATTACAGAGTAACCTTGTTTGCAAGTGTGGTAATCTTTACTAGTTTCTTTTGTTTGGCATTTACTTACAATGGGACTCTTCCACCTGTTTTCGCTTTATGTGCCCTTTATCTTTTCTTGACTGGTGCAGCGTCTTCTGCAGGTATATCCCATTCTCGGCTCAATATTTTTCCCCTCAATCACTAATCTAATCATCCTTGATTTTGATATCAATATCTGTAGGTTACATGTCAGTTCTTACCACTCAAGGAAAAAATTTCCCTAATAATCGAGGCGTTGCCCTTGGAACACCTTCGGCATTTTTTGGACTTTCTGCTTTCATATACTCTCAAGTTGAGAACTTCTTCTTTCAAGGTGATACCTTCAATTTTATTTTATTCCTCGGCATAAGTACCGGTCTTTGTACTTTTATTGGAACTTGTTTTTTGGTCATTGTACCACAACCTTCTCTTTCATCAACCACCGACCACAATGAGGAGCATCAATCTTCTTCTATATCAAATACAACTCATCATAACGAACGCACACCTTTAATAAGTAAAGATCAAAAGGTACCTTCTCAGAATGAATTAGATATTGGAGGATGGCAATTGTTCCATAACAATGATGCAAGAACATTGTTCTTGATTATGTTGCTTCTTGGTGGTAGTGGTCTCATGTATATCAACAATGTGGGCTCGATAATAAAGTCTCTTTTCGAATTAGCTTCTCATCCCAGCAAAGATACATCTGAAGAAAATGAGAAGGAGCAAGAATTGCAAATGATTCAAAATTTTCATGTATCATTGCTTTCGATTTCCTCATGCCTTGGTAGGCTAACCACCGGATTTTTTTCTGATATTACAAAAAATGCATTCCAATTGAGACGTCTTTGGTATCTTGTTTTTGCGAGCATGATTATGTGCGTCGGTCAGTTGATTGGAGGCTTTTTTGTTACACGATTGGAAGCTTTATGGATTTCAACTATGTTAGTTGGGCTTGGTTACGGTGTTACATTCGGAATCACTCCACCTATTTGCAGCGAGTGGTTTGGATCACGAAGATTTGGTTCCAATTGGTAGGGTGAAATTTTAAAACTTGAGGCATTCGGATGAAAATATTTTTAACGGTTTTCATTTTTTATTTTCTCAAATAAATTTGGTGATTCCATAATTAGGGGTTTTCTCACCTATGTAAGTATCTTTTGCTATCATTTCCTTTCCTTGCTACTGCGTTTATCAAACACCATCAAACAAATTTGTATTTTTTTTTTAGTCATTTGCCTTTGGTGGGCAAGTTTTTAACCTCTTGTTTGGTTTGAACAGAGATTACCAACACAATACTTGCTCAGGGGTGAATTGCTACAACCTGGTATTTTGGGCGACCGTTTTTGGTAGTTTCATCAGCATGATCTTAGTTTCGAATTTGCTACTGAGACGGGTGGCGAGAGATAAGATTACACCTCAAGAAACTGAACAGTCAGAGTTAACTTACTGATTACTTTATCAACTATTTGTTTTTTACATTATTCTTTGGCAGACTATTTAATCTTTGTAAATATTTTTGAAATAATTGTTATTCTCTACTTTAATAATATACTCACATTAAAAGGATCTAATGCAAAAAGAGAATCTGGGACAAAAACTGGTTGCAAAAAAAATTCTGATCACAGAATTCAGGTTTTCAACTAGTTTATAATAATAATGTTAAAGTTTCGATGTTTAGGAATCATCTAACTTGCATCCATTGTATTTGATAAGCTGCTTAAACCATGTTATAATTCCTTTATTGGGAAGGATTACCAAAACTTAGACGGTTCCTGTTGCTTATTAAAAATGCTATCTATTCGATGAACAGTTTAAAGCTAAATTGGCCAACTCATAAATTAAGAAGAAAGAAGATGATATTAAAAATTCATTCATAGTAAGATAAAACTATGTTTTAATTTGAGCTAATGGCTAAACCTCTTGAGTTATTTACAAAAAAAAATTATTTACAGTTAAGTCCCGAATACAAGCAAACCCCTTAAACCATCAGTTTTAGACCAAATTTCGAGGGGTTGGTTATTTTTGGGACTTAATGGTAATTTTTAAAAGGGTTGTTTAATTTCGGGACTTTACGGTACTCTAAAAGCGCATAAAATACATGTGCACGAATATGAAAATTTTGAAATGACCTTGTCTTTAATTTAATTAAAAAAGTAATCGATGAGAAAAAAAATCTTGGCCGAAAAAGGCAGCACAACAATTTAATAATAGTTAAGCTCCAAAAGAGTTCTTTCTTAAAAATATTATTTGCCCTAGAATTTTTAGATAGTAAATGTTCACTATTATTCACTACCAAAAATTTTCAAATTTTTCTAAATCACTTTTCTTTTCAAATCTTCCTGCTAAACTCAAATTAGCAAATCGAAAAAAGCTTCATAATTTGTATACCTTTTTTCTACTTATTTCTAAAAAAAAAGAGTAAAATTCTCAAACTTTTTTTTTTACAAAGGAAATGCAAGCATTTGCATGTAATATAAAATAATTATGGGTCATTAGAACAATCATTTTGGCTTTAAAATGTTTCTATCAACCAAAAATTCTGAAACATCCAATTGCTTTTAAATTTTATGAAGTAAAAGTTTGGATATTATGATATAAAATTTTGACCTGTTTGAAAAATAGATGAAAATTTCTCATTGAAGATTATTATAATCATCAATAATAAGTAGTGTCATTTTCATCTCTGTCCATTACAACGCCGTAATTTCGGCGGTTGTACACTTTGGATCTTCCAATTCTTTTTATGTTACCACAAAAGCTACAAGTCTTGGATGACAATTCGTGATCCCAACTCCTCAGCCTTGGTGATCAGATGTTGATGGAAACCTTTTTCGCACAATGTTTTGCGTAATTTTTCTCGCCTTACGATAAAAATTTACAAAAGTGAAGAACTTGATCGTTTTTCTATGGATTTCACTCTGCAGATGCATAATTCTTTGTCACATGTGCGAGACTGCATTGTCGAGTAACCGGGACCTGTGTTTCTTACACTTTTGAAGTAGAGATGGCGAGTTTGTCTTTTTTAAATGAATTCCTCCATATACTTACACAAATGAACAATTCATCTGATGTCACCAAAGCCTATTTTACCAATACCTTTAGGTGAAAATAACAAGTAAAGGATGTACAAATTCCAGGGTCATAAAGGTTGCATTGATGGCGCTGCCCACTTGGATTTTGCATCTTATAGACCCAGGAAAATGTAAATTCATTGAATTTTTGAAAATATCTAAGTTTACCATTAGATATCACCTATTGCTTCTGTACTTGGTTTTAAAGTTCAAAGATCATAACACACATGTTTAGGTATTAGAGAGAAAGTTTTAAATTAAAAGATCCAGTTTTGAATTATTTTTTAAGCAATTTAAATGTACGATGTGCACAGGCGTACATTGAGAAAGTTTGAAAATAAGAAATGATGAAATGGCGTGATTTGTCATAATCTGTTGCAATGGGCTTATATGCTGAGCCACCTTGTTACTGTGTATAAATAACATTTAATAACTTTGTCTTGTGTTCTCAATGACTGATCAGTAGTTTTATAAGTTATCATAAAAACATTTCAATATTAAAAAAGGCTCTACAAAACTTTCATTCATCCCAATTAACTAAAAAAGTAGATATTTCTATTAAATGTTATGACCTTACCCATTTTCTCTCCATAATGACATTTTGCTTTAAAATATTATTATATAATATGATAAAAAATTAAAATTACAACCATATAATAATTAAATATTATAGAATTGCAACTTCTTCAATAAACATGTTTAGTTGTATTTCACCATGATTATAAAGATAGATCTTGCCAAGTTCATTTATTATTTCGAGAACTGCTTTTGAGATTGATTAAAATACAGCTTTTACCAGAAACGTGCGGTTAAAAATTTCTTTTAAAAAATCATAACTTGTTATTTTCTTATAGTTTTTTGCTTATCTTAACATTTTCTTCTATAGTTAGCTCAACATCATTGGGTTTGAAAAATTTTAAGACAAAGTGACAAAGACAGTTGTAATAGATGACCACAAAATTTTGAAACTTGTTCATTTCAATAGGACCTTAATTTCTGATTGTTTGACATTCTAACGAAATTTCATTTTTAATCAATTATTATGAAAATTCAAATCTCAGAAATTTTTAAACATTTCATGAATCTTAGTTATTAAATATTTTAACTGGACTGTTTTGAACTCATTTTGTCTGAAAACCCTTTTAAAAACTTGTCCTACCTTTGAAATATCTGAATTTTTAAGCTATTAATAATTTAATATTTTTTAGGGTTTCAGTATATGAACTATTTCAATTTAAACGCAAAATTAAGTGAATAATTGTCCACCCAATTTATAGTTTAAAATGCTGCTTTTTCAGATGCTTAATGTTTAAGATAATTCTTTTTTCATAAATTCTATAAACCTGTAGATTAAATACCTCTAAAATGTGTCAAGATGAAAGGAGATTGCTTCTTTGATAAATAGAAATTAATTACTCACTTATAAAGCATAATAGACCATTGGCTGGGTAATAGTCTAATCCAAAATTGGTAAATTCTAGATCGGGAAACAAAGGTTTATAAAAAGTTTTTAGCGGCATTTAAAAATAAATTATTATTAGTGATCGAGATTGCAAAATGTCGGTTATGTAAGTCACGAAAATCATTTTCAAAGGATCGGTGGTCAGCAGTTTTTACATCTCTTGAAACCTATATTCTCACATTATATAAAGGTAAATAAGTAAAATTCCCAAAAAATTCCAATTAGTAATATCAGCTATTCTCTTGATAATTTTTTTTGGGCAAGAAATTGAATAATAACAGGATTAAAGAATATTTTCTTCTGGAAAATCTTCATTCTTTGAATTTATTTTGAATAAATTCAAAACGTTAAAACCAATCAAAAACAAGGATTACAAGGATATTATTAAAAAAAACTTTGTAATTATGTAACACTTAAAGAATCATCAAAGAGTTTTAATAGTTTAAAAATTTTAGTGAAAAAAAAACCTGACAGACTACAAAAATCTATTTACAATATTTATTTATAACTATCAATGTTTATTTATAGCCAAAAATCTTTTGAATTAAGTTTTAGACTTGATAAAAAATATAATTCAAGAAATTCATAATACGGTCAAATGTCGTTTCTCATTAAAAATTATCCTATTTTGTTTGTATCAATTCTAAAAAATTTACTCTGAAATTTAGCCGGAAGATTTTTACTTCCGTGAAAAAGATTACCAATTTCAATAAATTTTTGTTTATAAATTTTCGAAAAATCCTAAAAGATAAAACTAATTCAAAATTTATATATAATATTAGACTCCTTAAACATCATTCTTTCAGATTTAAAATAATTTCTTTTAAGAAATGCTTTAATTTGTTTTTGCCACTCCACAAAAAGATTAATTATCTATTATGTTTATCTCATTATTGTTTCTTTCATACAATTCAATTTTCCACTGATTAATAAACAGAAAATTCTGTTTTTGATATAGCTAGAAAATACTAATCTTGTAATCAGTAAAGTCTGTGTTTCGGAGTATAACGAAAATTAAAAATATCACAAATAAATACGTTTATCAGTCTTCTTTTAATCAGTAAAGTCTGTGTTTCGGAGTATAACGAAAATTAAAAATATCACAAATAAATACGTTTATCAGTCTTCTTGTAATCAGTAAAGTCTGTGTTTCGGAGTATAACGAAAATTAAAAATATCACAAATAAATACGTTTATCAGTCTTATTATGCAATCTTGGAGTTAACCGAAATATTTTTGTAAGTAGAAATGTATTTTCAAATTATTCAAAATTGAAGACTAAAAAAAGTTCATATAATTATAAACAAAAGGATCATGGATTTAAATTTATCTCAATTAAAGGTTAAGATATTAACAGATATAGAAATATTTAATTTTTACAATTAAAAAGTTTTCGAATATAAATTCGAAACAAATTGCAAAAAAAAAATGATATCAAAAAATTAAAACTTTCTATTCTTTGTCAATGCAAACTTTTTACTTGAATCTCGTTTTGAAAATGGCAAAAAAAAATTACAACATACTGATCGTTTCAATAGTCATAATCTTACTAGCAGAAATTTTTACAACACGTGCCAAAGTCCTCAAAGTACAAAATACTTTAGGTATGTCAAATTTTTAATCTTCTGATCAATGGTAAAACTTTCAATTTTAACAGACTCCAATCTCTCTTTCCTTTTCATAAACTTGCTTGCAATGTCAATCTTCTGAATCTTTGAAAAGTCGGATCCAAGAATATATCTGACGACATTTATAACAATGTTGAAAGAAATATTTGTGTGAGTTGTTTATTAGCTCCTCAATGTACGGCAAATCGATGCAGTGGAGGAAAAGTGTGTGTCATAGTTCCACAAACTTGCAATGCTTGTGGATATATTCTCTGCCAACCCACAGAAGATGTGAAAAAGAATGGTGAGTGTGTTTGAAATTACAATACTTTTAAAAATTGAAAATGTTGATTTTAAACTTTTTTTATAATTCTAAACTTTAAACCCAATGTCTTGATGTTATTGAGGGATGAAACATCTAAATTCAAAAGTTTCCAAATCAAAAAAGTGTTTTGGAAAACGCAAATGTAGTAGTATGCGATTGGATGGTTAAATTTGGGAGAATAGTTATTAATTAGAATGAATTACTCAAGGAATACACAGGTGATAATGCTATAACGGAAAAGAAATCTTCACCCTTTCTGGTATATACATGTATATTGAAATAATTATTTTATAAAGGTGATAGGGAGGGTAATTAAAAAACTTGTCATTGCTAGAGCAAAAAAAAAAGTTTTCTTATCTCGGAAAAACAAAATTTTCATTTGATCTTAAAAAAACATCCGAAATTGTTTCCATATAAAGTATGAAAATACATCATTTAGTTACTGATCAGGTTTTGACATCAAATACAAAATCATGAAAGTCAGCTATTGTAGAGATTCGAGTGATCATTCATTCATCGAATGTTTGTACCCCAATTTTTTTCCGACATGAATCCCTCAACGCATATTTTCCCAAACAAAAACATAATTTCGATATCAATTTGCGGTGTTGACCAAATTATTTACCTCAATCTTTATAGTATGACCGGTCAAAATTAGTTAATCAGAATACTAATTTAATAAACTGGTTTTGTTTATCTAGCATACATAATTTACATTCTCCTCGATAGAGAAAACAATATTTAAAACGGGAAAACACTAAAAGAAATCTTGTTTTTATTTCTGAATATATAGCTTATTATAGTAATACCTTTTTTGCAATTAAGGTCTGCAATTTATAATAAACGCATCAAAAAACAGCTTGTACTATTTCATTAAAAATTTCAGCCAGAAAATCGCTTTTTCAAAAGGTCGATATCAATGGCTATACATATTTCCCATAGAGTCGTAGCTTTATGGATTATTTCCATAGCTTTATTCTCTCTAGTGAAGTCAGTCATAGGACTACCTGGAATTTCAAATGGTATTTGCAAGAAAAGGAATGACTTTTGTTTGAATTTTGCTTTCAAAACAAGAAATGTATCAATAAAAATTAAGGGAAAAAAATTATTTAATTTTCATCTGACAATCTCTTCCAGAACAATGTGCAATCTGCACCAAACCCCCGCAATGTCCAGCTTGCAATAATGATGAACAATGTGTACGTCAAGGTAGAACGTGTAAAAACTGTGACACGGTGCAATGTGAAAAGCGTGATGCTTTCATGAATCGACCTGCAAAGTGCAAAAAGTGTAATGATCCCGTTTGTCAAAAGGGCGTTTGTGACGACGATGAGATTTGTGTGTTATTGGACGTTAAATGTAATGATTGCGGGGGTGTCTTGTGTCTAAAAAAAGGTATTTATTGATCAATTAATTGCTACATTTTAACCTTTCACGAATTTTAAACAAATTTATTCCGATAGATGAAATTAAAGTTGAAGAACCAGAAGGTTGGTGGATCTCAATTTTCATATGAAACGGGATTTGCTATAACCCTTTTTCAAATTATTTTGCAGCCAAAAATTGCCGCGATTGCTCTAGGGCAAAAGAACCAATTTGTCCAGATTGCTTAGAAGGACAGCAGTGCATATACAAACCAAGAAATTGTAATACTTGCGGTGAAGCCTATTGTGCTGAAATTCCCAAGCTCAACCTCCCCACATTACAACCAGGGTGTTTAAAATGCTCAGTGCTGCAACCCCAATGTAAAGATCACACATGTAAAGAAGGTCAAATTTGCAAAGTTATTCCGGCAACATGTATGGACTGTGGAAGTGTTACTTGTGAATTTCCCCCTGTAATTTCAACAATTGGTATTATTGATTAAGTTTTCTGCTGCATCTCATTTTTCATATTGCTTTTTATTAATTTAGATTTTTTTTATACTATGATCAAAAGAAAAGAGTCTTGAGATGAAGAAAAACGACACAAAGTCATTAGTTAAATCAAATATTCAAGAGAAATGTTTGAAATGTATTGCTTGCACCAAAGATTCGTGTGCTTCAGGAGAGTTCTGTACTATTAAAGAGCCCACTTGTAATAACTGTGGATCAATAACTTGTTCGAAAGGTTCGTTGATAAATTTTACCTAGCTGAAAATTTTTAATAATTTTATAAGAGTCTGAAGTGGAAACACAAATTTCAGTACCGTCTAATAATAGAGAGATATCGTCCATCAAGATACAAGCTCATCGATCGCAGCCCCCCGAGATGAGAGAAAAGAGCCTTGAAAGCAATAAACCAAAAACCTCAAATCCTCAGTCATCCTATGACAAAAGTGAAATGAGTCAACCATTTGAGCAGAATTCAGAAAATGACCCACTTTATAGGGTCATACGACCTTTCTCGCCTCCAATTTCTACATTTGTTGAAATCGATCCTTTAGATATTTCAAAATACAATCATATAAGTTCTATGAGCACTGATATTGCGTCTACTGGTATTCCTTATCAACCAGCATTCACTCTAGAAGCAGCCGAAGAAAATATGGCAGATCAAATGACTTTGTTTCAAGAGCAACCCCAAGATAATCCAATTTACTCGAAAATTGATAAGTCAGCAGTAGAAGACCCACATGTGAATGAAATATTGCGACATCTTTCCCAAAGAAATGATAGTATTGTTCTAAATGATGATCTCCAAAATCCTAGTATTGAGAGTATAAGTAATGATGCTGGGAATGGAGGTTTTTAATAGTGGGCTTAGACAATAGTGCAATTCTTAAAATGACAGAAAGTTACTTTATAACTCATTACGACTTAAACAAGGTGTTTAGAAAACGACAATCTTTCTGATATTGTTTCTTTTGATATAAAACTTCACTTCAAATAAATTTTTACATATGATAAGAATCAAAATAACTCTTTAGATTATTGAATAAACTTTAGGAGACTATATTTAGCGAAGTCATATCTTGGGTGTTTTACTAATATTCCTTTTCCCATTTAGAGAATTCTTTTATTTTAATCAATAAATCAGGAATTCCTGATTCATAAATTTTATCCTGTTTACTCCCCTGTATCTCTATTTATGAGAATTAATGAAACCTTAATCAAATCATTCATTTCCGTAGATTTTTACGATGCAAATTTTAGTTTTTTAGTGTCTTTGCGACCTTTCTACCTTGTCTGAGAATTGCCTTTTGAAAAAACTTTTCTACTTATTTAGAATCGGGCTATTTGAATCTTAACATTTTTAAAATATATAAAACTTTTGAGTCAAAAAAGCTCACCTTTGCCCAATCTGGCATCCTTTTGAGCCTGCTATAAAGAGGTAGAGATCCTAAAATTTCAGTGATAAATCAAAAAGTCTTATTCATCTCCTTCTAAATTTTTAAAAATAGGACCGTTTTCATCAGAACTTTAAAGATTATAGGATTGCAGATAAGAAAATTCTAGATTCTTTTTTTAGCATATTAAATGATTTTCAGCCAATGAAATATGAAATGGGAGTGATAACTATTTCCATTTACACACAAAAACGCTTATCCAACATTTTAAATTAAAAAGTGTAATTCGCAGAGGGCGGATCGGAAATTAAATGATATGTTTTTTTTAGCCAATATTTATTGAAATTTCACAAATAAATATATAGCAATTACGCTTTCGATATAAATTTTAAATTTTAAAAAAACTAGGGAAACTTTTAAATAAATTTGCTAAAATTTTTGGCTACATTTAAAATACAAAATTAGCTGATATTGAACTTCAATTGCCAAACGTTAAGCTTAATTACTACCACCAGCGAACACAAATAGCTTTAGGACAAAGATAACAGGTTTTACGTGTAACAATACATTGCTTATGATAGTGCGTCCAGCAAAACCATCTTTGCCACCAACTACAGTATGATGATGTCCAACCACAAGTAATGCAACCCCACCCAAACCCTTGCGGCCCACTCACAACTCCATTGAAGTTTGCATTCGGGTGTCCATCTGCTTGACCATTATCTTCTGGTGGATTCTCCTCCGATGGTGTAGGATCATTGTTAGTGTTCGCAACATAACTAGGATAAGAAGTGCCAGATGGATCTTTGCTTGAGCCTCCTGGATTTCCTGGAGTGGCTGGAACTGGATCAAACCCACCTTGGGCCGTGACCACGGTCAAGGTGTTGACAGCAATTAAAGCCAAAAGGAAAATAGCCACGAAAAATAAATTAAAAGTTTTATTGGTCATTTTTGAAAGAATCTTTAAAACTAGTAATTTAAGGGTTTTTTTACTTTGTTTCTGTTTATGCTTCTGTTTTCAAGGATGATTTGAAATTTGATGGGTTGAGGGGGTCTTATATAGCAAATTTTATCATTAAGAAAGATGGAGATTTTGTTTTTATGAATATTAAAATTGACTAAAAGATAAGCTGCATCTAACAAAGACTCCATCTAAGTGAGTTCTCCAGTTTACGTTAATTTCATTGTCGTTAAATTTTGTAAACTATGAAAATTAACAAATTAAGAATAGGTTTTCAAGCTTTTAAGTGAACCCCCCATCTTCCCAGTAGGAGTCCAAAGATAAAATTAGTTTAGCACTTCTAAAATTAATAGAGGTGTATTGTGCTAAAATTTTTAGAATTTTCCCATGAGAGCTTAAGAACTCCTAAAAATAAAATTGATATACGTTCTCAGTTAATAAAGGGAATTTTGATTGAAAGCCCTCAACCAAAATTCTTATAGTCATTTTTTGAAAAGCTGCATTAAATAGTCTGAAAATTTTACGAATTAGTCATTTAAAAATGTCTTTCTATATTTATCTCATCAATTGTAGATCTCTATCATAATTTCACAATGATGGGCTAATCTCCAAAAAAATTATCTTTATCAAGCGAGAGGCAGTAATTTTAATTCACAGAATAAAACATAAATTTCGTGTAAAATTGAGAGTTACACTAAAGTTTATATCCTCTTGATACAATCAATGTACTTCCAATCATAATCGTCTTGAGTGTATGCTTTTCTAAATTTGGCAATTTTCATACTCACATGAAATTTGGATTATTTTCTTCTCACAATATATCTGCAATATTTTTTATCTTATCTATTCTTCAATAAAGGGTATTTCCGGTTTTTTTGCACAGACTATCGAATCATTCGAACAAACCTTTTCAGTGATTAATTGTTATTTTATAGTCAAATTAAAATTAATCTAACTTGTTTTTCTGAAAATTTCTGTATGGTTCAACAGTTTACTATGAAAATTTCTAAATTAATTCTGTCAATTACGAACTTTTGATGCCGATTTTAACTTTTCACAAAAAAAACAAAGTAAGAAAACTTCGAGCCCGAGTGAACATTCTAGAATCTATTGCATTTCATATTCTATAGCTGAAGAAACATTTCTGAATTTTATATCTGTTAAATCTAAAAATAATTTGAAAATAGCTAACTATTGAGCTCGCGTCCTCAATTTATGATTTAGTTTCAAAATTTTCTAATTGTAAAGGGTAAAAAAAATTATATCAATAAATCCCAAGTTTCCAAAATTATGTTAACATTTTAGAAGCTAGCATAATTAAATTAATGACTCAATATATCTTTAAGAAAACATTAAACAGAGAAACAGTTTTTTGACTAAAATCTAAAGTCTTGATTATGGTTCAAATCTGATTTTAGAATCTTTTAAACACTAGTTAAATAGATAGCTTTTTAAAAATATGAATTTTTAAATATAATTTGTCATGAAGCAATATTTATAAACCAATAAGAATCACTTTTTTTCTCGGTATTGGTTTGAAAATTATTGTTAGAGTATAAGAATAAATTGAAGAAAAAAGAATCGACAAAGATGCCAATTAAACGAACCCTCTCCTATTCTCAGCATTATGAATCACATAGACAATTTTATTGGATAAAAGTTTTTATTTATAAATTGGTTGTAACCTATTTAATATTTTTATTTTCTATACCCTTAGCCGCTATTTAAAAATATCTTGAACTATTCCTATTCTGAATAATCCAATTTTTCACCAATTATATTAAAATATTTAAATTTGACAAATTATAAAAGATATTTTATTACAAATAAAGGTTGATTTGCAAACCTTAAATAATCTTCTAATTTAGAAATTTTCCCACCTTAATTACTAAATGGGACAATGAAATTTCTAATTTTCATTGAGAGAAATAAATATGGATCTAGTATCAAAATTTCCTTCTATAAAGGAAACTATTTTTGATAAATGCGCAATCATTTTAGCTTTGCATATGCATGATTAGTTAAAATTAATAAACTTTTAAGATTTCCAGCTATATTATTTTATATCAAAAAACCCAAGTTTTTTGTTTATATTTATTTCGAAATTCGATTAATGAAAGACTTTTTTCATTGTTGTGCATTCTATGAAACTCCCTTTTAGAGAAAAGCTCAGATGATAAATTTTAGTTAAAAATAAAATGATCTTTTGGTTCTTATATAAAGACCACCTCAGTCGAATAATTTTTAAATTCATCCTTAGAACTCAAATAAATATTTTTCATTTGTTATTTCTGAAGATTTACTTTTCAAAATGTTCAAGAAAACTTTTAATCTTTTTCTTATCACTATTTTGCTCTTTGCCTTAATCGCTATTAATACCTTGACTGAGGTGAAAGCTCAACCAGAGCCACAAGGATTCCAAGGCAATCCCTTACAAGCCAATCCAGGTCTTTATAATCCCATTTCTGCGGGAGGAGATGGAGGAAGTGGAGGATTTCCTAACTACGTTGAAAATAAGGATAATGATGTGACGCCACTTCATCAGATTCCCGAAAAACCAAAGGAGGAAGAAAATAAACCATCTGCTAAAGGCCTGCAGCGGTATTGCCGCTGGTGCCCTTACATTAGTCGCTGTAGCTGGTGGCAACAATGGTTTTGTTGGTCAAGATATCGTGAACAATGTCTTATTGTTCCCAGTAACTGTTACAGTTGTTCCTATGCTGTTTGTGTCCCTCTGTGGTGGCGCCAATGGTGGTAGATTCGTGATTAGGTAGTTATCTGCTAAAGATTTTATTATTAGTGTAATAAGTCATGTAGAGATTTGTAAAATTAGCTTAGAAAATATAGTTACAGTGATATTGAAGATATTGAAAGGGATAAATTTGATTTTACTTTTATTATATCAATAGTTTAAAGCATACAAATTTTCAATAAAAGAAAAATTTTTGGAATATATTTTTATCTGAGTTTGATTTGACAAATTTTTTGTCTTAAAATAAAAATGAGGATAAAGTATTATAAATTTTTATTAAAAAAATTTATCAGTATTAATTTAACTTTAGAATCGGATAAAAAAACGAAATTTTGTGCTAAAAATTAAGTTGATTTTAGTTTAAATTTATTTTTGTTTTGTAATAAATCTATATTTGATTTAAGTGTTGTAGTTTTACCATTACTATAAAAATATTATAAACTAGCATTACTTGAACTCAAAATTTGTTTACAGATAAAACCTTCGGAAGGCTAATCACGTTTAAAAAGTGCATGAGACACATCCATTATATACTATGCACATGTTGTATGTAAGTAAATAATGGTTGGATTACACTCAATAAAGTAATTCAATTCCTATTTTTTCCTATTAATAATTTCTATATTTTTTAATAATAAATAATAAAATAGATATTCAGTATCATAATGATTTCATATTTTTCATTTCAAATATCCCTATTTCTTTTAATTTCTTGATAAAAATGTACAAATATAATATAATTTACAAAATTAACTTGAAGAATTTTGTGTAACTTTGGGGTTATATTATCGTAAACAATGGAAAAAAAAATTAATTCTAATATAAAGACATGCTTTTAATATTTGTTTCCTTGATGGAATGAAGTTAGTTATATTGGTAATGCTCAATTGAATTTACAAATTTAGTAAATATTGCCACAAATTCAAAGTCACATTTGATGTTGCATCTTGCCTTTTTTTTTGGAATGCATAATCACCACATGCACGTACTTAGACGTCGATCTCAACAATGGTAAAATAACTGCACGATAATCAAATTTCAAGTCTGCCGAAATAAGTTTAAGAATTTATTAAACCGATATATTCTATTTATTGTGTCTTGTCAATAACAAATGAAAAACTTGTCTTGAATAAGATGAAATTTTTTTCAGTAAGTAAATAAAACTTTGAAGGGGCAAGAAAATATTTCAATAAATAAAAGTATTTTAATAAAAGAAATATTTTTTATTTAAAAAATGACTTATTCAATATATTAAAAACTTAGAATCAAAAAATAATATTAAATATTGAAAGGTAAGTATAATATATTTTTAATAAAATTTTATTTGCAAAACATGATGGTTTTATTTTGATGATAAAGTTTATAAAACCCTTTATTCAAAAAAAAACTTGAAAACTATTGTTTAAAATAAGATAAAAACAATATAAAAAGAATTTTAAAATTTTAATAAGTATTTAATTTTGATCTAATTTAAAGTTTTTTGTTAAGCTATAATTAAACTTTATTTTCAAAAATAAAATAGATAGAAAAACAATTAACAAAAAAATTATCATATCATACAAGAATTATTTTTGCAAAACTCATTAATTAATTAAGTCAATATTTTAGAATAAAAATGACATTTTTGGAGTTTTAAAAATTATTGTTGATTGTAATTCAAGATAACAAATTTTACTTTTCTATAAAAGAATGATTAAAATTCAGTTCTAGTGATATTTTTTGATTAAATTTATTACTATCATTATATTAACTATTGTAACTATATAGCCTCAATAAAGCCAAATAAAGTTATAATTCTATTGTATCTGTTATTGTGCAGCTTTTTAAAAAAATTTTAAAAACCTTTATTTTATTTGTTCAAAACACCATTTTAGATGTGACTATTCTACTGAGTTATAAGCATTTTTCATGTTCTATAAAAGATCCAAAGTTTTTTATTTTTCTTTATAGCATCCTTGATTAAAAATTCAATGGCAAAGATAGGTATTCATGTTAAAGTTTCTTTCAGAACTGAAAATTATCATCTATAAGAATTTTTTGCTTTTACATATTTCAGAAATTCGATTTACTAGTATCTTTAAAAGTATTTTTTTTCGCAGTATTAATCAAAGCGATCAGCTTAACATTAGGCATTTCCTCTTTGATTAAAATCATATTAAATAAATTAAGCAACATAATAACTGATCTGCCAAAATGTTTTCAGTATCTTAGACAAACTGGCCATCTTATTATTGGGTAATAATGAAATGATTGATTAAAAATAGAGCAAATTGATTGAATATTTTGTCAATTAATTTAGAATTCAACAATTATTTAACTAAAAAAATTTTGAAAAGTTATTTATGTATAAATTTTACTTTAAAAATTTATTTTTAATAAGATAAGTATGATTAACCATTTTTTGAAAAACAATTCTATTTTTTATACTAATAAATAAAAAATTCTATGCTGTTTAAATTTTGACATATATTAATAACAAAATGGTCGAATAACTTAAATGAATCATTGTTTTATTTTAAAATTAATTGATAAAACTAGTTTGATATTTCGTGTAAAACTGAAACTTTAATTATTCTTAAATGAACTATAATAATTGTTTATGAGCATAGTTTTTCAAATAGAAAATTATCAAGCTTACGTTAAGAAATAATCTTTTTATCATTAACTTGGATATATTAATGAAGGTAACTTTGGAGAGCCAATTGAATTTCAAATGGTCAATATTTTTAATTTAATTTTATATTTCTGATAAGGTATTAGCAAGTATTAACATGAAGGATGAAAAAAATTGACGACCAGATTTTTCTGAACTAGAGTCTGATATTTGCTTTTCACTAACACAGATTTATGACTTTTTTCGTTTGTATTATAGTTCTAGAATGTTCAAAAAGGTATGTTTTTCCCTACTTTTTTTCAATGGAACAAAATTTGTTACCGGTCCTTTAAAAGGTTGGTCCGATCCATTACTTAAATTATATCCCTTCCAAACGGAGCTGAAATAATTAGCTTTTAATAATGGTAAATTGAGAGCTAGCTATATTTGCAAAATTTCAAACCCTTTAATTTCTTGTCAAACAGCGCCAAATTTCTAATCTAATATTCTTTTAAGCTGACATCAAAATTCAACCGTCATTTCTTTTTTTTCCCATAGAAGCATGCGTGAATTTTTGCTTTTTCTTGACCACAATCTCTTTAAAAATTAGATATTGTTTTGGATTATTACCAGAAATGGTAAAAATAGCTAATTTTATTTTGAGAGAGTATTTACTCAAACTTTCATGAATCCCTCATCTGAATAATAATTATTATTATTATTATTATAATAAAGGAATTTCTGATAAATGTGACTCGATCATTTGATTTCCCACCCCTAATTATTTTTGAATAATTTTACTTAATTAAAACAATAAATCAAAATAAGTTTCATATCATCATAAGTTTCAAATTAAATCTAAATCTAAATCAGAAAGGTATGTTCTTTATTTATTTAAAACATAAACACATCATTTATTTTTAATACATGTACATGTTGGATCTAATAAATGATTATTTGACATTATGAAAAAAATATTACCGCCTTCATTTATTTTTCGAACTGAAATGAGGGCAACTTGCATGAAAAAAAATTTCTTCGAACATGGTAAAACACCCACTAGCGGATTAATCTTTTATCAAGCTATTCTCTTTGAGGTTGTCTTTGAAAACTTTTAGCTGAAGCTAGATCAAAAATAATTTTTTAATTTTTTAATACTAAATACAAAGCTAGTTTACATAGTTATTTCAAAATTTTCTAATAGTGAAGAATAAAATACATTTTATCTAATTATATTAAAATTTTAATGGTTTACTTCCTTTTTAATTAATTAGTTAGCAGCAAAGGTTCCAATAATTTTACACTTGGATAAAAGACGGTCTGGATCTGGACCAACATAGTGAACAGATCCTTCTAAAATACACTCCTTTGAGTTACCAATAGGAAGTGGATCTATACCGTTATCGACTATGTTGAAGGATCCAACATTTTGTTCCTTGGTTGCAGCCACACTTGCAGGAATTTCGGGACTTTCTCCAATAGCACCTTGCTTTGTAGTAGTAGGAGTAGTAGGAATAGTAATAGGACCCTTTGCAATATAATTAATGCTTCCTTTAATAACACCTGTAGAATTACTGCCAATATTCTCGTTAAGATTTATCTCTTTGGGCTTGTCGCCATTCCTTGACTTATCGATGTTTATGCTTCCGTTTATTTCACCCTTGGAGTTGCTTCCATTGTTTTTGTTAGCAGTAAATTTATCCGTGGTGCTATTGGGATTATTAAAGTTTAAGCTTCCGTTAATGATACCTTTAGAGTCATCACCATTATTCTCGTTGCCAGTTACCACTTTCTTTGGGTCGGCGTTGACGTCTTGGGGAATAGGGATTGATGCCGAGAATTTGCATAAAAGAAGAATGACGATACAGATGTACGTAATAGAAATTAATTTAGTAGTCATTATGTTTATTTAGCTTTTGGATTTCGTTATAAAAGTTAAAGAAGAACCAGAATTATATTAATATTTGTAATTAGAGAGCTAAAAATCTCTTTTTTTAAATTTTTATCGTAGTCTATTCACCATTTTTATACCCTTTTCTCCGTTATTCAACAACAACAACAACAACAACCTAAATACAAAAAAATAGACGTAATGATCATAATAATTTTTATTTTAAAAAAGGAATAGGGTAAAGAAGGTTCTTAATCAGCTAAATTAAGTTTGGTTGTCATTCTCTTATGTATACAAATAGCGAACTTGACCCATAGTGTGCGCTATACGAATCGGGAAATACATATTATTCTTATTCTTATTATGATTTCCAATGGCTTTGAACATTTTACGAACCAAAAATAAATTCGTGCAACTCGTCTGTTAGATGTTAAAAAAAGATTTATTTTTTGAATGACTGTACAGAACTATCAAAAGATAGAAAAATAAAATGCACAGCCCTAAATCATTCAAAAATTTGTAAAATAAGGTAAATGAAATAAAAAAAATTGAAAGTACAGGTCACAAAAACGTGTTGGTCATCTCCACAAAACTCCGTCTCCAACACTTTCAGAAGAAGTCCTTCAAAAGAATCAAGGAAATTGGCGTACAGGTGCCTTGCCTAAAAATTTTGAAGAAGCATCAAAGCGATCATAATTACGATAGCAATTGACCAACAGACAGTAACACCACCTATGCTTACAGAAATACATAAACAAGAAACGTATAGAATAAGCAAAAAATCATGTTTTTTTTGTGATGATATGAGCACTTCTTTCTAAATATATTCCAAAAGACCCGCATGATTAAAATGTCAAAAATTACTATTCAATTTCATTTCTTTTCAGTTAACTTTTTGGTTAAAACCCTTTTTATAAAGAAAAGAAAATATAGTAACTCTCTGATATAAAAGGTAATCTTACTTTTTTTATGTTAAATTAAGTCATTATTTACATTAATATTTTTTTTACAAAAGGATATGAAACAACAAATAAAAGTTCTCATTTATTCTGTTTGGCCTCTAGGAGATAATTTAATTTAAAAAAGAATCAAATTTTGTTTTTTAAACTTTTTTTGGTAAATTAATTTATATCTAAATTGGATTAATGTAAATTTTAACTCTACAAGAGATATTATCATTTTTCATAGGTAACAATCTAAATTTTGACCAAATATATTTTCTGAAAAAGCTATTTTAATCTAACTACTTTTAAGAAACCATCCAATATGATAAAATGGTCTAGAAGCCTGAAATCTCAATGATTCCTTATCCGTCTAGTTTTATTCTCATTTTGCCAATGAATATTGTGGATCAAGGGCCATATTTTAATGTTACAATGAATTTTTATTCTCATATTTTTATTCTCATTTTGTTAATAAATATTGTCATATTTTAATGTTACCATGAATTGTATAACAGGAAACTAATGGGAAAGTATAGAAACAGCAGCTTTTCAAGAAAACTATACTTTAAAAAAAATTACGTAAATCTTTATATATATTTGCACCCAAAATTTAAATATTTAAAACTCTTTTTTTCGATATAAAAAAAATTTGCTTCATTACTTAGTTGAATATTAAATTATAAAACACTCTGGACTTTTTTGGGTTCAACCTCAATTCAGGTCAGTAAAATTCATTGGAATTATATATATTAGTAAGATGTTTATTGGATCATAAACTCACACTACCACTTTATCGATTTAATTAACCCCTTGTTTGTTTGCTTGTTTGTTTGTCTGTTTGTAAGTTGCCAATGGGAGCATGCATTAATTTTGGTATTGTAATGAACCTAACCAAAGTTCGATTACTGACGCTATTTTCTACATATTTGTTTAAAGTCATCTCAAGTTTATTCAATTATAATAATTTTCTTGGAAAATATACAATTTATAAAAACTTGTTCCAATAATTTAAAAAAAAATAAGCTAGTTTTGTCTTTTTATTAGTTGTAAACCTCAAAATTATCAATGAGTCCAAATGGGTGTATACCATAGTATAAAAAATATTTTGCAGAAAAAAAATATTACCAGAAAAAATTTCTAAAAAAACAAATATTTAATAAAAAAAAAAGTTTTTTCAATTGTAATAATATTCAAAGATAAAAATTATGATTATCATTAATCAAATTAAATCAAATTGTAAAACATAAGATTTATATATTTACTTTTTCTCACCAATTAATTTAATTTGTAAATTCTAAAAAATAAAAAATAAATTTTTAATGAAAATAAATAGTTTGAAAAACAAATATTTACCAAAAAATAATAATTTGTTATTGCTAATCAGAATAAAATAAAATTAAAAAATGCAATTTTTTTTTGTTTTATTAAAAAAAATAAATCCAAATTTTACATTAATTAACCTTAACGTAAACTCCCGTGAATAAGCAATCACTGTGAATAAGCAACCCTCCCTCTTTAAGTCTAAAAGTCTTAGAAAAGTTGAATAAGCAACCCCTTTATATATACCAAAATAAATTTTTATTTATTTATTTAAGTCGAAATTCTTCTTATTAATTTCGCTACAGTAATTTAATGGGAACAAGTGCCAAAAATTAGACGAATACGTCAAATCACATGTTTAGGATACAAAGAGGTTACGTAATCACAAATTAGAAATCCTTTGGAATTAATATAGTATATTGATCAAATAGAAATTTATTAAGATTCTGAGTCTCATAATCCAATTTCCAATTCGAAACTCGACTTTATAATTTTTGCTACAATGAACCCAAGTTTCTTAAGATCAACATTACAAGTGCTACAGTATATACTGCTCGAAATCATGCCTCATCCAAAGGTATTATTTTTGTGTTGTTGCGTTTCACACAAGTATCTATTTCATCACATTTATAATAATCGAAATATCAGCTTCTAATACCAATGAAATGGCTCAACCAGATGGTCAATAAATTAGCGACGCGATTGAAATTCGTAATAGATATATGCACAGTGAATAATTTAACCATTGGACCAATAGGCATTAAGTATTCAAAAAGTCTCGTAAATAAGCAACCCCCCTAAAAAATCGATCCAAAATTGATGACGTAGGGTGTTGCTTATTCACGGGAGTTTACGGTAATTTTTTCATAATGCCGTCCTCAATTTCGCCGTGGGTAATCAGACCCGTTCCCTATGCAACAATTAAATATAATTTAAGATTTTTTAGCAATTTTTGATTATAATTGTACTGATAATTTAATATAATAATAATAATAATAATAATAATAATAATAATGAAATTAAAAAATTTAATAAAAGTGACTGAAACAACAAATAATTACAAAATATATATACACAAATTAATAAGATTAAAACAATTACAAATAACTTTACTTTAATAAATATATAAACAAAAAAAAATTATAGTTTTGATAAACCAAAATTTGATTAATTTTGCAATTTTTTTTAAATTATTAATTTTTCTTGAATAAAAAAAATACAAAAATTGATCAATTGACAATTAAAAATAAATAGTCTTGTTGGATGAAAATAAAATATCAGTTATTTAAATAAAGCAAATAAAAATATTATTGGAAAAAGTGAAATGAGCTTTAATCATGATTTTGGCTTAATATGATTGTGGAAAAAATTGTTTATAAAATAAAATTACAAATGTGACAAATAAGTTGTAATTAATTTGTAATTGCAATTAAATATTATATTAATTGAGATGTCATCTTTAATTGAATTTTGCAAAAAGTTGATTGATTTATTATAAACAAAGAGATATTTTAATAATATGTAATATAGTTTTTTTAATGTTTTCTTAAGAAAAAAAAATATTTCAAATTTAATCTACATCTCATTCATAATTCCTCAATGGCGAGATAGTTGAATCTTGCCATTTTTTTCTGTTTTCATAATATGCCCATAATTTTGTAAAAGCAATTGTTCCATATTGTATAATGTATTTAAATGTAATTATTGCTGACACTTATTTTTATAATGGCGGGGTGTTTTGAGAAATTAAAAATTAATTGCAGTGCTATTTCTTAAAAATTAAATGATAGAATTCTTAATAATTAATTTCTTTAAATACGTGAATAAAAAATTTTGAAAAAACTTTTTCAAATTAAAATAAATTCTAAGTGAAAGTTTTTGACTCATTCTTTGAGATTTATTAAAAGAAAAGGCAATAGTTATAATGGGATTTTTGATTCATATATATTTGATAATATTTTATATTCTTAATATATATTTTTTTGTCTCCTAGTATAAAGTAATGGTGAGCAATTTTTTTGTATGGCACAATTTTTCATCACAAACCCTTGAAAATTTTTTTATTCAACATACCTTGATATTCTATAATATAAATATGTATTATAGCTTTTTTCTGCATCTAAACAATATTGAACACCAAAAAGCATGCTGCAAATATTAGAAAGGATCTACTCTAGAAGGTTTGGCCACTTTTTTCCACTAGCTCAATAAAAACTTCCTGAAACATGCTTTTTTGCCATAATATATTTCTTTTTTTTACTATGTTATGGTTCAAAACACAAATATTCTCAATGGAAGAATTTTGAACTATGTAATGCTCATCGTAGAACACAACATAGAAGTCTTTCTTGGAATTATCCTGTTGAAATACCCCCTAATGTCTATATCTCCTGACGACATTTTCAAATAGTTGTTTAGTATTTTATCATAAATATGATGATTCAAATAGATAAAAATCAATATTTTCATGTTCGCTGCTTTACAATTAGTGCTACATGTATAAGTTGTCTATCATGAGAACATAATAAAAAAGTGTTTTTAGAAGAATAAGACCTTACGTAGTTTAAATGGAGACAGGTCTGAGCAGAATTGAAATATAGACAAGCCTTAAAAGCTCATTGCGGACAGTTCATTTGAAGTTCGGATGCGTTTCTTTAACCTATGTTTTGTTTTTGGCAATTTCAGTTGCATTGTGGTGACCTTTGGGCCAAAAGTACTCAACGACTTCACGTTTTAATCTTACGAGGCTAGAATTCATTAGGTAAGTAAAGAAAATGGATGGAAAGATCAAAGTGGGATGGCGGAGGAATAAATAGGAAGTTATGCGTCATCAGAGGTAAACCAAAAATAATTTTACGCATCGTCTTTTCTTGGTAACGCGACAAATTTTGCTAAATGTGTTGCCACCATTAGTTTTCTATCTAAATTAAGAAAATTTGATTTTAAAATTATATATATTTAACTTCATTCTTTTTGAATTGAAATAATTTTTCATTTGCTATTAAAAACTTATTTTCCTGTCATTGTTTTAACATAAAGCACTGGTAACAAATTCAAAGATAAAAACTATGTTTAGATTAAAATAAAAGCTATTATAAATTTATATTTTAAAATTCAATTTTTTCAAAATACCTGTAGGTACTTTATAATTACGACTCTTCGAAGGTGAACAAGAGGAAAATGAATTTTTTGAAATAACATCGCAAAGCTTTTTGTTTAAGAAATTTTTTACAAAGTAATGCAGCCAAATTCAGAAAAGCATTTAAATAAAATTTTTTTGAATAAACTTAAAACAAAAATTATAAATTATAATATTTTGTGATATATGAATTTTACTTTTTGATCAAAATCTCTATTTTTGAAATTTGTTACAATTTTTTCTTTTTTGTTTCAATTTTAAATCAACTTCTTTTTATTCTATTAACTTTTTGGTCAAATTTAATAAAATTGGAATCATTAAACTAATTGGCCCCTTTATTGTGATAGTATATATTTAATATTAATTTGAGGTAATTTATTAGGGTTAAATTTCACTTGCGCTTAATTTTCTATTGGTTGATTGTTCAAAGTTTTAATAAGTGTGGTAAATAAGAAACTAGATTTTAAGAAATGAAAAATCTTCACAACTACGCAAGACCAAAAACCTAAATAACTATGGGAAATTCGGCTTTTTCTTTCAAATTCAAGTTTAGATTATCGATTGCTCAAAATTCAGCCACATCGTATTCGCCATAATTATCAAACCATATATTACTAAACGGCTTGATTCTTCCTTCAGCTTTTTGCGATAAATACTGAGGCAAATCTGAGAAATCAAAATTTCGATGTTTGATCCCAACTTCGATTTGACATTGATTAATTTCCGCAAAAGAAATAATGGCAGGTATTAGGTTTGAAACGTATCGAACACCACAAGAAAACCCAATTTTTCGTAATTTGGGCAAACTTGAGTTGGCGAAAAAATTAGATAAATCATTTGCGTTGATTTCGATCCCAAAATTGATGCCAGTCAAACTTGCTGGTAAAATTCTGGCTAGTTGACACCAATGTTCAGAATATTGAATTTGCTTATTGTCACTGATATAGTTTAATGATAATTCTTTGAGATTTCCACAGTTAGCAAAAAGTCCAAGAGCTGATCTATACCGCTCACCATCGAGTTTATCAAGAATTACTGAAAGTTTTTGCAGATTAGGACACGAGAACCGAACATAATTGAAAATTTGAGGTTCACAATTTTCAGGCAAAACCAAATCGAGCAAATATTTTCCAGCTTTTTGAATGATGGGCGAAATTTCCAATTCAAAGCCTATGGTAATGTCGAAGCTGAAAAAAAGTTTCTCAATTTTGATATTGGCATTCATGAGGGGCGTCCAAAGTTGGCTTGATGATCGATTTTTGGAAGAATTAATAAACACCAGTGTATTCAAGTTATTGAATGAGGATATGTCTTTAACTGGAAGTTCATCCAAATCACATGAATGAAATTCGATTCTCCTTAAAGATTTATGTTGGGTTGATAAAGCTGATACAAGTGGTGCCCAGCCTGTTTCCATGTTTTTAATCAGAACTGTTTGAAGGTATAATTGATTTTTGATTATAGAAGCGACTTGATCGATCATTGAGGGATAATTGAAATCGAACATTACTGATAGCAAGCTCAAATGTTGACAATGACGTGTCAGTAAAGGAAAAATTTCTAAAGCGTTTTCCAATTTCCCGGACATATGTTTTTCAATTCGTAAGATTTCCAAATTTTTTAAATTCAATGGTCGATCATATAGGAAATTGGCGAAATGCGGCAAGACAACAAAGGAAGTTTGAGCGGATAATTTGAGACTAATCAGGCAGTTTGACGATATTAAAACAGTTCGACAAAGTTCAGTGACGGCTTTTTGAATATTAGCATGTTGCCAATCAACACGTTTATCTTTTTGACGTGTTCCAAGATACCATTCGGTAACGCTTTCTGATAAATTGGCAACGTCTAGTTCAGCAATAAAGGTCGTGTAATCGAAAATAGCTTTTGGAAGGTCATTCAATAAATCGTTTGAAATATTGCCAAGTCGTTCATGTTTCTCTGTATCATCCATGGAAGAAAGGAGTGCTCGAACAACAGACTTATGAGATTTTACATTTTTGAAGCGTTTAAACGGGAATTTCCATAAAATGGAAACACTATTTCGCGCAAATAATCGGTTTACTTTTAAGCAAGAAAAGAGCGAATGATTATCATCCTGGAAATATTGAAATATTTCAACCAGAGTTTCCGTTGGCAAAGAAATCACAGACATTCTAAGCAGAACAGATAGCGTGGGAGTCCTGTTGTTTCTATTTAAAATCAACGTAAATGTTTTTGATGGTTACACTGGTAAGAATAAAAGCCCCGATGACCAATTAATTTTTAGAAAAACTGGGACCCGGTAAATCGACACTTCTCATTAGATCTTAATAAAAATAGAAATGATCTCCGCAAAAGATTTAAAATTGAACTTTCTAATTGGATATTTTGCCAAAATAAATTTCAGTGATAGTATTTTTAATATAACTAATTTTTGTGTTATGCAAGCAATTTTTATATATGATTAATAAAGGAATTACTAATAAAGTTGGCTATGTAAATAAGTCAATTAAAAGATGGATTAGATTACAATTAATTTTTTGAAATATGTAAAAATTTGAACAAATAAAATTGAAGCAGATAAAAATCAGAATAAAACTTGCACAAAACAAATAAAAAATATAAAAAATTTTTTTATAAGTAGAGAATTCTCAACATTAATCACCTTCGAAATATTAATTAATTAAGTTATAATTATGATTAAAATTTAAAGGTTAAGTATAATATTAAAAGCTAAATATTTGGTTTTTAACTAGTAAAGAAATTTTATATTAAAAACAGTTTTTTAGATCAAATCTTTGCAATTTCATTTGTATAAATATAGTTGTTTGTAAAAAAAATTTATGTTAAATCATTTAAACAACGTTTTTAACAAAAATAGAAAATTTTAATCTATCTTATTAATTAATTTAATTAAAATAAAGTTTTTAAGAATTTTTTAATACAAACTCAAATATTTTGTATTTTCATTATTAATCCTTTCAATTTTAATGTAATAAAATTGATAATAAAAATTTAAATAATAATATTATAATAAATAAATTTTATTCTTTTAAATTATCAAATATATTTTTTAATAATAATTTTTTATTTGTTTATTCAATTGATGATCAGACAAAACCAATAAAAAATTAATAAAATTAATAACAAATTAAGTATATACTAATTACAATACATATTATAGACTTTTAAGACCAAAAATTAATGATTTCCAATTTTATGTTATAATAAATGTTATTATTCTTAATAGTAAAATTTATTATTACTTTTAATAAATTGATTAAATTTTCTACTATTATTATTTTATTTTTATTTTGACCAATAAAACTACAAAATATAAAATTAATTAGCAAACATTGATTTTTTGATTTTGAATTTTCAATAAATTTGCAACTATTTTATTTTATCTTAAAACTCATTTAAAAATATTTATAATTTTGTTCAGATTAAATTTTAAAATCAATAAAAAACAATTTTTATGCTTATTATAAATATTTTAACTATACAAATATAACAATTTATAAATGATTTTGATATAAAAAAATATTCTATCTAAAACATTATTCATATAATTGTTTTATTAACTTAGTAAATAATATTCAAATTTATTTAAACCAATTTACAAACTTTTTAATATTTTAATTACTTGTTAAAAATTCTTATTTTATTAATGTTTTTGCAAAAATAATTATTATGTTTAATTGATATTAAAAAACATTATTAAATAAAATAAATATAGCAAATAAACTTTTAGTTAACAATAAACAATATTAATTAAAATTTTTATCTATTTTCATAAATACAATATTTTTTAACATTATTTTTAAACAAATAAGTTCGGTTTTAAAATAATTTAAAAATTAAAAATATTGAAAAATTTTAATAATTTAACAATACTTTAAGATAATTGTAATAGTTAAAACTTGAAAATAAATCTTTATTGAGAAATAAATAATTAAATGTTTAATATAACTTTAAAGTTTTAAGTATTAGAAATTAACATAATTTATTTACAGTTTAACTTTTGAAATTGATAAAACTCTTAAATTAATTATCGAATTTTTTAATAATCTCAATTTAAAATATTTGTTCAAATACAAAAACATTAAAGCATTAATTTTATGTACTATTTTAATTTTTATAGCATTTGCTTGTTAATAATAATTAATTTTTATAAATTTTATCACAAATTTACCAAATAAAGTTTAGTTTATATATTAATAATTATTAATTTGATTTACAAAGATAATACATTTTTTGGTTTGTAATAAATCAATTATTACTAAATCACTGAAAATAACAAATAATATCTTTTTAGTGTTTTTTATTAAAAAATTAATGTTAAATTGACCAAGTCAATCAAATTTCTAAACAATATTTAATTGTAAAATTATTATTAAAACTATTAAAAAACTTTTTACATATAACAAAAAGTTGTATATAACATTTTAATACATTTGTTTCCAAAAAAATACCACTTTTTGTAAATTAGAGTTATTATTTTTAATATAATATTTAAATTAATAATTTTTGCAATTATAAATTACACAAAATTATTATATATTTTTTTAAAAAAATATTTAGTTTAGATACCAAAAAATAAGTTTAATATATAGTAAATTAAATAAGCTATAATAATAATAAATATTTTAAACAAGTTCATCAATTAAGCAAATTAAGCAATTAATTTTACAAAAATATTGAAACAAATTAAAAATCTTGTTTTTAAAATTTGATAAAAAAAATTCAATCAAAAAAAAATTGATTTTTAAGAAATTTAATAATCAGTATTAAAATAAAAATTGTTAATTTTTTTAAGAATAAAAAATAACACAACTGTTATTATTTTATTCCAAATATTTTTTATTTTCAATATTAGTTTAATTAACGAATATAAAAGCAAATTTCTTATTTTTTAAGAAAATAATTGTTATTTTATAATTTATTACTTTTTCATAGCTTGATAAATCTTACTTATATAGCCAATAAAAAAGACAAATAATCAAATTAATAGCTAAATTAATAATTAAGTTAAATATTAAATCAATAATTAATTTAATAATTGAATTAAACATTAAGTTAATAATTAAATTAACAATTAATTCTAAAATAAAATAATTAATTATATAATATTATCTAATACATAATTAAATAATATAATAATTAAATACTAAAAATAAAATAAAATAATAATATCTTTTTTAAGAAAATTGAACTTTGACAAAATAAAAATATGTATAATAATAGTGGTTTAATTTATTTTTTTTATTAAGTTTTACAAATACAGTTTAACTACTATCTAAAAACATACAATTATAGAAAATTCTAAATTAAGTATGGCTCATATCTTTTCTATATATAACCAGTTATTTGAGCCAATCAAAATAATACTATATACTTAAACTATTTACTATAAAAGAGTTTCACATAAAACCAAAATACATATTAAACAAAAAAAAACACAATTTAAAACAAATATATATATTTAACTTAATACCAAAATTGACAAAATGACTTGGAAATAGAAGAAGTCGATCTTTGGAATCATGTGATTCGCTGGGGAGCCGCTTAAACACAAGATCTTAAGAATTGGTGTGGTCAATGGAATGAAGATGGGTTTTCGAAATTGCATAATATTTTAGAAGATTTTATACCATTATTTGAATTATCTTGAAAGTTCACAAAGATAATAATTTAAAATAGATAAAACAACTAATTTATTATGAAACAGAAGATTATGCTTTTTATAATATGCTTTTAGTCTTGTATTTGGCAATCATATAGGAGATTTGTAATTTTTAACAAACCATAAACCAAATTAACAATCAATTTACTATTATTAGATTTAAGACCCAACAATTACACTGTATTAGCTGCTCACTTCTTTAATACAAAGCTTTTAATAAGCAATATATATAAACAACCAAAAAATTTTGCTTTATATAGAAATTAAATTATCTTATAATTAGCAATACAAGTATTTAGCAAATCAGTCTATACTTAAAAAATGCTCAAAATCAGGTTTTTTCTAGTACAATTATCATAAATACATAAAAATATGTGATCAAATTTCTTAATCAACTTAAGCCAAATGCATAATACATTAGAATAACTTAAATTATATAGTCTTTTTTTCTTGACTATAGACAAATAATAGTACAAAATCTTTATAAAATAAAATTAAAGCATTACAGAAACAGAGCTAATAAAACCAAATTGAACACAATTATTAAGATATCAAATGTTAAAAGTCCTATACATATTAAAAAAACTGTATAGTATTATATTCACAACATTATTAGTATATTTGAATTTTTAGTTAACAAAACTAATAGCCTTAAACAAATACCTAATAAAATAATGAACATTTTCAAAAACAAGTCTTTTTTTAATAACAAAAAAATAACATAGTATCTAAACAAATATTGTAAAATCAAACATAATGGCAATATTGGCAAAAAAGTTTACATATTTATTACCAACAATTCCAAAGTAATTTTTGATCTTATTCCAACTAATTAACAAGTTTTTTGACACAATGGCCTAATAAATATATTCTTTTTCTATTCAGTATTTATTACAAAAATTAGAATTAACACATTTTTTATTTGAGACACAAACATCTAATAATATTTTACATTTGTAAACAATACTATTGAGTTAGACAAAACAACATATTTTAATACAAGTATAATAATCTGTAGTTTTCTTAAAGTTAAAAAAAACAAGCCATATATTTTTATTTTTATACTCATATTAATATTTGAAAAATATGCAGCTATATTACTATAAATATTCACAGAATTCAAATTTTTAACTGAAATATTCATATAAACAACTATTTTATTTGCTTTATATCTTAGTTATTGTTTTTTAACAAAATCAAAGTTGTATAGATGGCCAACAAATGCAGGATAAAAAGTCAAAGCACTATAGTTAACCAAATCACTTCTTTCAATAAACTTGACAAGCAAACTAAACCTATCAGAAACAGAACCTTTAGGATTAAGTCTTTTTTACTTGTGAAATGTGTTTTATGTAAAGCATATGTTATGATAATTCAAAAGTTGGTTAGCAAAAACAATACTAAATTTTTTTAACAATCTTATAACATCTATGTAACATTCTAAACCCAAAATATTAGTAATAACAATATTACTACCAGTTTAAAATATATTAAGTAAGTCATTATCTAAAAACAAATTACATAACACTAAAGTGCTAATTATATTCATTAAAAAACAATTTATTGGACTAATTAACAATATGACCAGAAAATTAGAAGAATACTAAAGTATTTAGCTAACAGCCTATAAATTTATAGCTCTATATTTAAATAATTTGCTAAGAATTCTCCTAAATTGACAAAAGTAACCAAATTAGCCAGCAGATTTTTAGCTTGCATTTGCCCAAATAACTTGAAATTATATAACTTAAGATAAAAAATAGCTTTGTTAGGAAAGTTTTTAAGCAAATTGGTCTTGAACTTTAATTTTCTTCTCAGTATTTTGTCTTATTTTTTATATATACTTATTGATATATAACTAAATTACATTCTATAACCAATTATGAAATAGAAAACCACAAACACCAGATACAAAAATTGCTTGTTCAAAACAGTCTTTCTCAAAACCAGATTTGTAAAAAATTTAACATTCAAATAAGTTTTAATAAGATTTAGTTAAAAAGACTATTCATAAACAAAAAAAAGCTTAAGTATCTATAAGAATCACTTTTTTTTGCTATTAAAATATCTAATTTACTTATTAACAAATAAAAAGTTTCTATTCTTTAATTAATAAGTATAGCAACTGTTTTATTTATGTTAATTAAAATATTATTGATTTAAAAAAATTTACTAGCTATGTTCAAGATATATTGAATAGTAAACATGCTATTTTTAATTCAGATTATATTGTTCATAAATGTTCTAATTGTCAAAAAAAATGTTTTATTACCTCTAAGATTTTACTTATTAGTTCTTATAATAAACTTTAAATCCAATTTGTAGTTAAACAAATTGTTATGTCTTTTAATTTTACAAAGCAAATTATTATAAAAGATTTTTTATAGCAGTAACAAGAAAATCTCTCTCTAATTCAGATTATTATAAACAGTATACTTATCTGTAAGTTTATTATTTAATTAATTTTATCATTATATATACTTCTAAAAAACCTAATAAAATAAGAACACATCTTAATTTTAATTAAACTGTTTTGCAAATAATACTACTTAACAGAATTGTATACTTTATACATGTTTTGAAGGACCAACTATAACTTTCTGTTTTTTTTAATATATTCTCAATTATAAAACCAACAGCAAAAATTGGAGTCTGAATAAATATGTCTTTCAAAATTGAAAAATTATTATCATACAAGATATTAAACTTACTATAAACTAAAAAAATCTTATTTAAAAGAATATTAAACAAAATTTTATAAACTATTTTAATTAAAGTTATTGGCTTAGTATTAGTAAGATTTTTTTTTAATCATATAATTTTAATATCATAGAAATTCAGACTTTTTTTTATTGTATAAAAACTGTATTTGACACTAAATACATATTAAAAATATCTAACAAATCTCTTAAAATCTGCACATTACTATGTTTTTAAAGCTCATTAAAAATACCAGAAAAGCCAGTAGTTTTTTATTAAGCAGATTTTTAACCAACTACAAAAACTTATCAAACTTAATATTACACATAATTTTCAAGAATATACTATTATTAATATTGTTCAGAAGAATATATTAATTAGACTATTGATTAAGTCAAATACTAAGTATTATACATTTTTTTGTCTATTTTTTTATAATTACATCAATCATAAACTTGACCTTACAAGACTTCAGAATCAGATTATTTACTATTAAATAATCAAGTATTACTTTTTAAAATAGTTATTCCAAAATACTTCTAATTATTTGTCTTTTATTAAAACAAAATTTTTTTATATATTTATCTATTATCTTTCTAATGAAATTATTTTTAACAACTTTAAATTTGTAATATTTTTTTTGACTTTTAACAGATAACATAGAATTTTTTTTAACTTTTTACTACTATTGATTATAATGCTTATCTTAAAGACTATTTTTTTATTAATAATAGTCTAAATACTAATAAGACAATTAGTTTCTAAACTCTGATTCAAATTTAAACTTTTTATAATTTTTGTTATTAATAGTTCTAATTTAAAAAACTTAGATAATTGCTTGTTTCTTAAATATTTAAAATTACTGAACCAAAGTCTAAAAACATTTTATCAGTAGAACTGACTAATATCTTTTTTAAAATCTTTTATATTGCATTTAAATCATTATTATTCTTTGCATTATTGAATTCAACTATTTTATTTAAGAATTTATTTAATAAACATTCTTTAAACTATAACTACTTAACAATCTTAGTATTCTTAATTTTGAACTTCCATCTATTTTTATTAGTTTATCTATAATTAGTATTAGAATAAACATCTAAAAGACTATTTAAATCAATTATAATTAAAACAGTCCTGTGATTAATATCAAAAAAATCAAATACAGTATTAATTTTATAATTAGCAACTGTAATATTAGGTTTAATTTACAAAAATAAAATCTATAAATTTCTTAATGTTCTTAAAATTGCTTTAAGTAAGAGTCTTGATTAATCAATATCTACTAAATAAGTTAACTAAACTCAAATCTAAACAAAACTTGAAACTTGTACTTTTTTTTAAATTATTCTTATTAAAATCTCTATCTAATATTACAAAAATGCTATAATTAATTGTTTTAGCAATGAAAAATTGACTTTTAATGCTTAATCAAATCTAGTTTTAGCAAAAACACTAGTATACAAACCCAAAATTATAATTAAAAATTTACTCTTAAACAAAAATTATACTAAAATGACTTAATTAAGAATTTTTTTCACTTTTAATATATATTAAGCCAAAGAATTATTTATAATAATCACTATTTCAGTATTAAAAAAACTTTTGTTCAAACCAAATATAAAAATTTTTATTTTATCAAACTTATTCACAATCTACAGTCTAATACCAGATCTTAATTTTGTTTCTATAATAATAAAAACCATATTATTTAAATCTATATATTAACAAATAACATCTTTTTACTTAGTAGAAATATTAATATTTTAAATATTACATATAGCAAATTTTCATATTAAATTAGTTATTGAGATAAAAAAAGCAATAAAAAACCTAAGCCAAAACACAACTGATTCAATTTTTTCAAAACTAAATTAACAAAAATCTTAAAAGCAATCATCTTCAATTTTAAGCCACCAATTTTGGTAATTAAAAGCTTTAAGCTACTCAAATTCAAATTTGAAAACTTATCCTTTGTGACTAAAAAAAAAGTAATATTAATGAGTTGTTTGAGACTATGTCCAAATCCAATTTTAAGTTTAATGGCACAAAAACAAATAAGAAAAAAGTTTAAGAAGTAGACACCAAAAATACCAAATTTATATTGCTTAGTTTTTGCATAATATTAAATACTTGATTAATTAAAAACTTTAAAAAGTATTCCAAAGAGACCAAACAAACATCAATGAACACATTATTGAAACAACAAAAAATTTTTTATTAACATGTAGAGCACCAAAAAAAATGATTCAAAACCAAAACTAAGATAAATAGCATTAAAAAAAACAGCAAATAAGACTATTTGTGCTTATTATTTGTTACTAAAAGCAGCAAAATAAGATATAAAAATACTTTTTCTAACATATAATCTTGTTAACTGCAAGTAGATATTATCTGAAGCAAATTTTTTATAAACTCTCGAAAACTAAGAAGTAAATATATCTAATACATTATATTCCAAAACAAAGTGTTTAAAATGTTCATATTTTTTATAACAAACTAAACTCAATCTTGTCTAAAAAAGTTTTACATCTCCAAGAATTGGTTTTATGTAAAAAATTAACTTCAATTCTTTTTTTGATTTAAAGCCAATCACAATACAACAAACTCTATTGCCAATATTAAGCAATTAATTGATAATACAAGTTTTTTTACTAACTCTTTTTAATAAAATACCAAGATTATAAATAATTGTTTTTACAGGCAAGATAAATAAAAACAACCTAAAATAATCTCTTAACATTTATATATTGTAATTTTCTATAGTTTTTGTTATACATACTGAATTTTTTCTAATTAAAAATAACCATTTTGTTGTTAACTAATCTGCTTAAGCTAATTTTGCAAACTTTATTATAGTTTTCTGTCATAGTCTAATTAATTGTAATTGGATTGACTTAATTTATTCAAACATGAATATTATGACAATAATCATTTTTTTTAACATATTTATAAAAATTTTCTTAATAACTATAGTCTAATCTGAATGCATTTTTTGTCTTTTAAAATTATTGTTTATAAGAATTTTTTTTTGGCCAATAATACAGTCTTCTTTATACTTTTTTTTGAAGTAAACATAAATCTAATAATTTCTTCAAATTTTAAAAAAATAATGACTTTTTCAAAATTATTAATTGCTAAAAAAATTTTCCAAATAGTTTAAGTTTTAACTATTGCTGATTTGTTTTCACTGCCAATAAATTAATATTCAAAGCAAAAGATTTTTTAATAACTATTTTAACTAGAGTTTTTGCAATTTTAAAATCAATTCATTTTTTTTTCAAAGAAATATTAAGAGAATATAAAAGTGGTTCAACTTTTTTTTCTATATTAAACTTGAGAGAACCAAAAAAAAAACTACAATTTATATCAATAATCATTTTTTTGGCTTTGGAAATAGCAGTAACTAAGTCCAAAAAAAATTTATTATCAATACTATTTATGATATGATTGTTTTTACCATTATTAGATTTATTATCTATATTTAAATACATATTATTAAGACCAAACCCTAATTTATAATATATTTTTTTCATTACTTAAGTATTTTATATTATTAAGAATGATCTTTTTTTTTGAGAAAAAAAGCTCCTTTGGACATCTTTTTCTTAAACATATTATTACTTAAAACAGTCTTTAAGTTCATAACAAAAAAATTATTAAGTTGAAAATATTGAAAAAAAATAATAAAAAAAAACAAAAACTTTTTTTCTTTAAAAATATACTCTTTAAAGAATTTAGAACATAGAAAAAAAAGTTTTCTTTTTTGGTGATTTAATTTAGTAATTTTTTATTATGTAAATTTTGTAAAATTTAAGATAATTAATTTAGAATTTATAATAATTTTGTATAATATTTTTGAATTTTTGAAAATTTTTAATAAAATTATTTTAATTTGTTTTTATATTATTAAATATTTTATAAAATTTCTATACAATTTAATTTGTTATATAATTGTTTTTAAAATTAGATTTCTAAATTACTTTTAGTATTTAAGAATGTGATCAAAGCTAATTTATGCATTATAAATTTTGTCTGGAATTTAACTGTATACTATAAAATAAACATTCAGTTGTCAAATTTCAAGCTAAGAGCTGAATGCAAAAAACAGATCTGATTGTTAATAATAATTTGATTTTGGTTAATGTTCATGCTTTTTCTATTTGGGCGATTAATTGTTGATAGAGTTAGTAATGCTTGACTTGTAGAATTTTGTTTATAGTGTGAGCTTTGCTTGGAGTTGCTGCACTTATTAATTAATAAAAATAAAAATAATAATTGTATATATAATTGTGAAAAATATTGAACATGTTTTAAATGTTTTTATTAAAAAAATAATTATTTATCTTAAGTAAAATATTTTGTTTTTGAATTTAAGTTTTTTAATCATTTATTTTTTAATAATTATTACAAAACAATAAAATAAATAAAAATTTTTTAACTAAGCAAATTAAATAAATAAGTAATTTAATTAATGTAATTAGTTAAAATTATAGTTACTAATTTTTCAAAAAATTTGAAATTGAAAAATAGTTTATAGTTATTAACAAAGATAATACAACTGCAATAATTTTATGTTTTAACTAATGTTTTTAGACAAATATTGTTTATTTTTTAATAATTTTTTATTTTATAAGTTTTTTTTTGAAAAAGAACAATAATATTATTTCAGTTCTAATTTTTTTTTTCTAACAATAATTATTTCAACTATTTATTAATTATTGATATTATATATTTTAATTATTCTATTTTTATAATTATTCTTTAAATCTAACAATCTAAGAATTAATACTTTAATTCTTTTTATACCTTTCAATCTAAATATATAAGATTAAAAAATTACAAAATTTTTTCTTAAATTGTATCTGCTAGTTTTTAAAAAGTATTATTGAATAAAACAATTACTAAACATTAAAAACATTAATTAAGACATAAAATTATATTAGCTATATTATTTTTTGTAAACAATACAAACTATCTTTTTATTTTTAAAAATTAGCAAATAAGATAATTATAAAGTTAATTTTATATATTGAATTTATACACATTCATTTACCTTTTAATTAAAATTTTCTTTGTTATTTGTTAGTTTATTATTTCAATTTGTAAAAATATTTTTAATTATTTGGCAAATTTGGTTATTAGTTTATTAAGCTTTAATTAATTTTAATTTTTTAAAATATTTTTTAAAGTGATTATTTTTTTTACTATTATATAAACAAAAGTTTATAATTATTATTTAATTTAAAAATTATTAGTTACTTAAATTATTAATTAATAGAATCAAACTTAAGAAATATTATAAATATCAAAAATAATCTAAATAATTATTTGTTGTAATAATAGCTTTAATAATTGATAAAAATTAACATAAATAAATACATAATAACAATAATGCTATTGTTCTTTAAAATATTGAAAAACATTTAAAAAGTCTACTTATTAATAAAAACTTGTTATATAAAAAACATAAAATTCTTAAAAAAAACAATTTATATATTTAGACTTTTTTAGATTATTTATTTTCAATTTAAAAACATATTACAGATAACGTTACTTATAGATAGTTTCATTTTGCAAAGGTTTACTTTCTTTAACATGAATAATATTATAATTAAAATCTTATTTTTAATTGATTATTACATATATTAACCATTATTTTATATAATTATCCATTTTATCTTTAGATAATATTAATTAACTTAATTTTTATTCTGGTTGCTAATTTAATTAACTTAATCATTAAATTGGTTGCTATTTAGAATAAATTAAACTAAGCGGTTGTAAATCAAACACATGGTGTGAATTAATTGTCAATTTGAGTAGCACTTCAGATTAATAAAGATAATCTTTGTTAAATGCTATCAAGGTATAGCTAGGATGCCACCTAAATGTTTAAGGGATATTTCCACTCTGTTAACAGTTTCCGCTTTGTATAATCAGATTCAATTTTTTGGCTTATACCTCCCAGATTTTCTGTGTAAACACGCTGACTTTGAAATTCGGATGAAAAGACACAACTGAATCGACTGAACAACTCACCATTATTAAAGTTGATCTTTTGTTTCTTTGAATAGAAGCAATATTAACAATCGACTATTCTGGCCTTTTGATTTCACAGCAAGATAATTCTGAAGAGTTAAAACAAAGCTTAGTTTTAACGAATTGCTTTTACAAAAGATCTAATGCGGTTTATCTTCTCTTTATTGCAATTCAATTTGAATGATTTCGATAACTGATTTAAAACATTTTATTATGAATTGATTGTATGTTTCAACATGAACGTGAATTCGTATAATAATAAAATAGATGCTCTAATGCTAAGATTGATAATTCAAATTATTTACATTTATATCGGAAAATTCTAATATAGTGGCTTTTTAAGAGGGATTGAAAGACTAGTATATTTATCTCTGTAATTTTAATGACTCTTTAAAGTTAAATTTTCAGAAATAGGACATTTTGTTGTTGACAACGAGATAATCAAATGGATGCCTTGGAATATTACTCTTACTTAAGCATTGAAACCACCATTAATAGTACCAGCAGAGTTTTGACCATTTTGTTGGTTACCAATTGCATTGGAATTATATCCATTTCTACCACTATTGTCGTTAAACCCTCCGTTAATAGTACCCTGAGACCACTGGCCATTTTGTTGATTACCAATAGCTCTCTTTGCATTGAAACCACCATTAATAGTGCCAGCGGAGTTTTGACCATTTTGTTGGTTACCGATTGAATTGGAATTATATCCATATCTACCACTATTGTCGTTGAACCCTCCGTTTATAACACCATTGGACCACTGGCCATTTTGTTGATTACCAATAGCTCTCTTTGCATTGAAACCACCATTAATAGTACCCTGGGACCACTGACCATTTTGTTGGTTACCAATTGAATTGGAATTATATCCATTTCTACCACTATTGTCGTTGAACCCTCCGTTAATAGTACCCTGAGACCAATGGCCATTTTGTTGATTACCAATAGCTCTCTTTGCATTGAAACCACCATTAATAGTACCAGCGGAGTTTTGACCATTTTGTTGGTTACCAATTGCATTGGAATTATATCCATATCTACCACTATTGTCGTTGAACCCTCCGTTTATAACACCATTGGACCACTGGCCATTTTGTTGATTACCAATAGCTCTCTTTGCGTTGAAACCACCATTAATAGTACCCTGGGACCACTGACCATTTTGTTGGTTACCAATTGAATTGGAATTATATCCATTTCTACCACTATTGTCGTTGAACCCTCCGTTAATAAAACCATTGGACCACTGGCCATTTTGTTGATTACCAATAGCTCTCTTTGCGTTGAAACCTCCATTAATAGTACCCTGGGACCACTGACCATTTTGTTGGTTACCGATTGAATTGGAATTATATCCATATCTACCACTATTGTCGTTAAACCCTCCGTTAATAGTACCCTGAGACCAATGGCCATTTTGTTGATTACCAATAGCTCTCTTGCTAGAGAAAAAATTTGGTTCAGCATTAGATGCTGAAAGAGAAGACAAGAGAAAGATAGCTGTGCAAATTTGGGTGATAAAAAATTTAGCAGGCATTTTAATTAATCTTGGTGTTTTGGAGATTTTTTATAAATGTATAGAAAAGACTCTTTTTGATGTTTTAGAGTGTGGATGAGGAGATTTTGAACAGGCGAACCTCTTCTCTTTTTATAACATTTTTTCTTTCTCATGATGGTTTTGATTCTGAAACAAAATCAATTTAACATGACTATTTTCCTTTTCGGTAATTCTTTGGTATGTTT
>JAAOMT010000566.1:358911-396955 GCA_016748015.1 Geosiphon pyriformis | reverse complement strand
CCAGTGGTCCAATGGTTTTATTAACGGAGGGTTCAACGACAATAGTGGTAGATATGGATATAATTCCAATGCAATTGGTAACCAACAAAATGGTCAGTGGTCCCAGGGTACTATTAATGGAGGTTTCAATGTAAAGAGAGCTATTGGTAATCAACAAAATGGCCAGTGGTCCAATGGTTTTATTAACGGAGGGTTCAACGACAATAGTGGTAGATATGGATATAATTCCAATTCAATTGGTAACCAACAAAATGGTCAGTGGTCCCAGGGTACTATTAATGGAGGTTTCAATGTAAAGAGAGCTATTGGTAATCAACAAAATGGCCAGTGGTCCAATGGTCTTATTAACGGAGGGTTCAACGACAATAGTGGTAGATATGGATATAATTCCAATTCAATTGGTAACCAACAAAATGGTCAAAACTCCGCTGGTACTATTAATGGAGGTTTCAATGCAAAGAGAGCTATTGGTAATCAACAAAATGGCCAGTGGTCCAATGGTCTATTAACGGAGGGTTCAACGACAATAGTGGTAGATATGGATATAATTCCAATTCAATTGGTAACCAACAAAATGGTCAAAACTCCGCTGGTACTATTAATGGTGGTTTCAATGTAAAGAGAGCTATTGGTAATCAACAAAATGGCCAGTGGTCCCTGGGTACTATTAACGGAGGGTTCAACGACAATAGTGGTAGAAATGGATATAATTCCAATGCAATTGGTAACCAACAAAATGGTCAAAACTCCGCTGGTACAATTAATGGAGGTTTCAATGCTTAAGTAAGAGTAATATTCCAAGGCATCCATTTACTTATCTCGTTGTCAACAACAAAATGTCTGATTTCCGAAAATTTAACTTTAAAGAGTCATTAAAATTACAGAGATAAATATACTAGTCTTTCAATCCCTCTTAAAAAGCCACTATATTAGAATTTCCCCATATTAATGTAAATAATTTGAATTATCAATCTTAGCATTAGAACATCTATTTTATTATTATACGAATTCACGTTCATGTTGAAACCTACAATCAATTCATAATAAAATGTTTTAAATCAGTTATCAAAATCAATTAAGTTGAATCGCAATAAAGAGAAGATAAACCGCATTAGATCTTTTGTAAAAGCAATTCGTTAAAACTAAGCTTTGTTTTAACTTTTCGCAATTATCTTGCTGTGAAATCAAAAGGCCAGAATAGTCGATTGTTAATATTGCTTCTATTCAAACAAACAAAAGATCAACTTTAATAATGGTGAGTTGTTAAGTCGATTCAGTTGTGTCTTTTCATCCGAATTTCAAAGTCAGCGTGTTTACACAGAAAATCTGGGAGGTATAAGCCAAAAAATTGAATCTGATTATACAAAGCGGAAACTGTTAACAGAGTGGAAATATCTCTTAATCATTTAGGTGGCATCCTAGCCATACCTTGATAGCATTTGACAAAGATATCTTCCTCGATCAATGTCATTTTTATTTCTAAATAGATCTGTATTAATCTGAAATTGAAAATTAATTCACACGAACCTTTGATTTACAACCGTTTAGTTTAATTTATTCTAAATATGAATTAGTTAATTTTACAAAATATTAAGAGTTTGTCAAGTTTTTGTAAAAATTAAACATAAAAATAATTTGCCAAAAATAATAAGTCAAATATAAATAAATGAAAAATTTTATTTGAAAAAAATAATTGAAATCCTATCAGAAAATTCAAAGAGTAAGTTACCTGTTGACTGCATCAAAGCTCTTGAAAATGCGATAGCCCAAATTTCAACAATGATAGCAAAATTTGGTAGTGGTGTGGGTGTTTTAACGACAATGATTAATAGTTTTTTAGAAAACAAAAATTTTGATTTTGACGTAACAACAGATTATTTGAAAAGAAAAAAGCTCTTAGAAACCACAAAGCAGATATGTATGCTGAATTAGGGCATTATTGTAGAATAATTGGCTCAGATAGAATATACTTTATTATTAAAAAATAGCATTTTTAATTAATTTAATTTAAAAATGTCATATGAGATTTGCTGCAACAAAACCAAACAAATTAAACATTTGATATTACTTAACGCATTAGCTCAAAGATTTTATTTTTGTTATTCTTTTGCTTACAACTTTTTAATGATTCAATATTTACTATGTAAATTAATTTGAGTAAGCAAACTGAAGTACTTTCTTATGTTTCTAAGCAGTCTTAACAAAGTCGTCATTTTTGAAATTACTAATTAAATCCAGTAGTATCATAATTAGGCCTGTAATCAAGCCTATCAGTTGATATTGAAATTTTCAAGCCATTAAATCTTTAACATAAGTATAATATTTAAGATCTTTTTTTCTTTTATTAATTAGTTAAAAACTATATTAAAAAAACTTAGCAAAAGTTTTTTAAAGTTTTTCAAATTAATTTAATATTCTGTTTTTTATAATAAGTAACAAATAGTAACTTGTTACTTAAGTCTTTTTTAGAAGCCAAAACAATACTTAATAGAAAACTTCTACATAAAAATCTTTAATTTTTATTGTTAAATTTATCTTAATTGTTTTGATATTTTTACTAAAAAAAGTTTCTATATAAACAAATTCTTAGTTGCAAGTTTAATAATTTATATTTATAAGTTTTGAAAATTTTGCAAATACTAATTTTATTTTTATTTTACAATTTTCAATTTCAACTTGCTTTTTAATAAAGCAGTAAAAAAAATTGGTTTTGCTTTGAAAATTTATGTCTTTAAAACTTTTAAAGAATATAAATATATTTTATTTATTAACAATATGAATTGGTCTTATATAAATAATATCTTTAAATATGCCTTTAACAAATATGTCAATATCATAATAAACGTATTCTAGGAATTTTAATTCTATAAAAACACACTAATATTAAAATAGCAAAGTCTTAATTTTTTTATAATTTTAGAAACTTTCAATTTAGCCTTAATCTTTTGGGCTTTAACTATGTAAAAATTAGCATTAATAAAAAGAAAATATTGTTATAGTTTAATCTTTTCATTTTTAGTAACTATTTATTTATATTTAATTATACAGATTATCAACCCTATTTTTAAAATTAATTATTGATCTAATTATTAACTTAATTATCGACTGAATTATTAATTTGATTATTGAATTGATTAATTATTCCTTTTAAAAAATATATAAACAAGATTTCTCAAAGCTATAAAAAATATTATTTTTACAATATTAACAATAATTATATTAGTTGTGTTATCTTTTGTCAATAATATAAAATATTTCTTTATTTTTGAAAAATTAACAAATGAGATTTTTATGTAACTGATTTTACATATTGAATTTAGCATTATATAATATCTATTTTTTACTACATCTTAGTATGTTATCTTAATTTATAACATTTTGATATTTTATGCTTTATTGAACTTAGTTTAATTATTATTTATATACATAAAACATATACATATTTTAAAATAAAGGATTTTATATGTAACTAACTATTAAAACCAATTAAAACTACATTTATTCAACAAAACTAAATTACATATTATAAAACATGTTTAAGAATCTTATTTAATTTTATTTAAATATTTAACATTATAAATACTAGTTTTTTAATTCATAAATTTTGAGTGGTTTAACAAAATATTGTATTTTTTAATTATTTTAGTTTTTACACAAACCAATTTTTTTATGTTTTGCTTTTAACTTAATTATTAATAATCAATTTTTTATAGTATATACCAAAAACGTTCAAACCAAATTTATTTTTTTTGATTTAGTTAATTTGCAATTTTTTAAAATTTAACATACTATTTTTTTTAGAAAAATACATAAATTTATTATTATTAATATAGAAATTAGCATATTTAAATATCAAAATTTTTAAGTATTACAAAATTATGGAATTATTATCATTCACTTGTTATATTAATTTTTAACTTTGTATTGGCTGTAGGTATAAATGTGTAGTTTTAAATTATAACTTTTTTATTTAAAACATATAACATTAAAATTTTCTAGTTATTTAATCCAATTTAAATTTTTACAAACTTATTAGTGTATGTCAATATTTTGCATATTTTACATTTCACCAATTTTTGTTTAATATTCAGAAATTTAGATAAATTTTTAGTTATTTATACATATTAATGTTTTTGGTAGATTGGCATTTTCTAGTATTTTTAATATAATGTATTAACTGTTTTATTTAAAAAATAGTGTTTCTGTATTGTTATTAACATGCTCATTTAACAAAAAAAAGTTATTACACTTGCAAGAAAATTGTTTATGGAATTTGTTTTCAATCTGATAGGTTTTATTAAAAATTTGATTAAAAATTATTTTATTATTTGCAAGTTTAATGTTTTGTGTACAAACAATAACTTTATTAAGCCTTTAGCATTAGCAAACCCAGAATTAATGCTACTTTGCTATTTTTGCTTTTTACTTATAAAACACAATGAGTTTGATATTTAGCAACAGAAATCAGAATATTAATACCAAATACACTATACAAAATAGAAAATGTGAATTTAATTAAATAAGTTCAAATTTTTTAATATATTATTGCAGTTAATAACATTAAAATGAATTGTTTATGGAAATGTCTAATTTTCATATACTTAAATAATTTTAAACGTCTTTTTCTTTTGTATCTAGCTTAGAAGCAATTATTTACAAAAGACAAACAATTTCTGAAAACTTATAGAGCTATATTTTGATATATGTCTGTAATTTTCTTTTTTTCTAACTTTTGATATCTTTCACTCCAGAAGTAGAATTGCTTTGAATAATGTCTATCACAGACTTTTTAGTTTTTTTTTGTCACACTGTATCTCTTTATTAATTCAGAATCTCTTTATGTGCTTTACATCATATTGGAAAAATATCTGGATTCAACTTATGTCTTGTTAGGCAGGTGACACACCTTGTAAACAGAATAAAGTTGGCTCTATCCTTTGGCATTTCTAGTACGTGAATATTTCTCAACCTTAATTTTAATTATCTTATCGAAAGCTCTCAAATCTTTCTAAGCTCCATATACATGTAAATTATTTTTACAAAATCTAATTGAGCATACTCCTTTCACCTTCCTTGTTTTGATCTCTAAACTAAAAAATTATTGTCAAATACTTTCAAAGAACTTTTATATATTATGCAGTAAAATTTCCCAAACCTTAAAATACTTTTTGAGCTGGTAAATATCTAATCGCGCACTCTTTATAAGCCATTTCTGAATTCATTGCAAAACTTAGCTCTAAAGTAAGATTGATAAATATTATGTGTGCATTTATGCCATAAATGGTTATGAAGATTTCTTGACCTATCTTTTAATACGCAAAGAACCAGCTCCTGAACGATAAACTGAAGTTGCATGGCAACCGTTTTCTGTTTCAATAATTTTATAGAGAAAATATATTCCCACCAATTTGGTAAGAAAGACAAGAAAATTCTTCCTGCTATACGCACAGAATATCCCCAATTAAATATTGAAATTTTTTTTGGAAATCTTGGTAAATTTGCAAAATTGCTGAAACTCTTCAATTCAGTAAAAATTGATGCTTTTCGCTCAAACATTAAACTAGTCATTTTTTTATTTGCCGGGAGCTATTTTGCTAGCGCTGTATATACATATTTAGTGCTTCTCATCAAGAATCATCTAATACTAGCAAAATTATTTATAAACTTGTGAATTAATAATTGAAAAATAGATAGCACAAATTTTTTACGTTTTACTCCTTCAATATCTATGCTCTCACGAGGATTAAAAGAGAATTAAACGGTTTGGAGTAAGTTCAAAATTGTTGAATTTTCCTGGCCTAAAACTTGCTTTTATTTTTGGGAACAATAATAAGGGAAAAAAGCTTCCATTCTGACTGAAATTTGAGAGCTAACCTTTCTAACTATAAAAAAATTAATAATAATAGTAGAAAAACCTATTTTTGAGAAATCGGGAAAGTTTTAAATACTTATTTGGTTAGTATTAAGGCCTTGTAATCTTGAAAAATATTTGTTAAAAACTAGGTTGGGAAAGCATGTGATCAATATGAGAGGCAGATCCATTAATGGTTTTCAATATACCCGATGCAATTATCTGAAAGAAGCATATTGAGACACGTGCTCTTTGTTATTAACCCCTGCATGGTCACTGTAGGACTAAGGCTCCATAGGAAAAGCTTTTTTTGCTTCGTACTAGAGACACGGGTGTAGAGGTGACCCTTTATTGGCGGTATTGGTAGCAGCATTTTCAGAAGTTACCTCAGGAAAATCTTTTCATCGGCAATTAGTAAAATGATCACTGAAAAATTATTTATTTCTAGAAACTCATTGGATCTAATTGAATCAATTATAAAATTCAGATTTTTCATTGATATGTTAAAGTCCTTGATTTTTTGTTTAATAACGCTAAATTGAAAGCTCCGGCAGATAATCTCTAAGAAAATACAAAGTTCCTTGTAGTCTAAGATAAAGATGCTCATAAAACGTTAATAGATAAAAGTCCGTTAAGTCTAAATTGTAATATCTTGAAAACGGAACATGCTATCGTTGATATATTTAAGAAGATAATTGGTATCCAATACACAAATACAGATTAAGCAAGAGTTGAGCAATAAGTAGAAGCACATTGTTTGCATGTTTGTGGCAACTCTTGGCATATCTGTCCTTCCGGGCAAGTATTTTTTTGACATTTAGGTGCCCAGAAGCAGTTCAAAGGAATTTTGCAAGGTCCAGTTTCTGGTGGTGGTTTGATGTTTTTTTTCTGACAGATTCCTTTGGGACAAGCATCTGGTTTTCTTAAAATTACGCACTCTTGGTCTTCATCACATGGTGGACACTTTGGTACAACGGCTGGACAAATCAAACGTTTCTCAAGTGTAGGAGTATCAAGCTCATTTTTCTGGTTATATCTAACTGGTCTATCGTATCCTGGTTTCCCCCTTATTTTTTGACATGTGGCAGTAGGACAGGTATTAGCGGTTTTCGGGGACTTGACACATTCTTCACCATGGAAACAGGTAGGACATTGAGGAATTTGTTGTATACAAATTAAACCGTCTGAATCGTTCGTCGGGTGATCTCCAGCTAGACGTTCACAAGTTGCCGATGAACAATGGTTACAATCCCCTTTAATAACCTTACAATACTGTCCTGGACCACACTCTGGGCATTCTCGAACGGTTTGAGAACAGCTCACGCACCCTAATAGTGATGTTTACAATATGCCAAATATAATTAGCATATTTTCTTACACATAATCAGAAAAGTAAAAATTTCGAAACTTTTTAAATTTGTCAAAAATAGTAATACATCAACTCATACTTTTTTCCTTTGGGAACGCATCTACGCAAGTGAATAGAAAAGCATAAGCAAGAAAAGTGGATATGAGAAGAATTTTGAAAACTAATTTTCCTTTGGCCATCTCGTGATTTTTTACGCGTTTTTCAGCTGTGTGATGGAATAAAAGGTTCTTGATAAAGTGAACTTTTGAATAAGGATAAAAAGCTGGAGAAAAATGAGTCTTTTTATAGAGTATTCATGATATTCTCATTTAATAATTTTTTCGAACTGATCAATTTTAGAAATCTATTCGGTTGAAAAGAAGATAAAGTGCTCGGCCTTTTGCTTAACATCTGATTGGCACGTAATATTAGCTTCCTACCGCAAGCGGCTAATTAAATTTTTAGCACTTAATTATTCAGGAGTGATCCTCTATATCTTAAAATGGTAAACTAGAATAAAATTTAAAATAGAAATGACGGCCAAAAATTTTGGATATTGGCTTTACGTTTAATTATACTTCAAACAAGTGAATAACGATCGACCGCTAACAAAACGAATTTAGACCTATTTTGATCCCTCACTGACAAATCCCAATTTTACTATGGTCATGCTGATCATAAAAATAGCCTTGGGTTGAACGAAAAGAATTGGGACCACGAGTTAAATACTGGTTATAATATTTTGTTCTGACCCCTTTCCATAATTGAGCCTTGCCAAAAGAAATTTTTATACTTAAAAACCATACATGATCTAATGCCAGCCACTCGTTTCATCTCTTCTATAAGTCCATGATAATATTAAATGCTTATATTCATTACTGGAACAACAAATGCTCTCCTTTCCATGCTTCCATTAGAAATTCTAACGCCTATAATAAGAAAAGGTTTTTTTTATATTTAGGGAATAGCAACTAAAACAGTCTGCCTCTTACCACTTTTCCCAAAAGTCACCATGCTTTCCAAGTACAATAATGAGCTGAGAATGCTCAATATTGTCATATCCTTCAAACCTTTTTAAGATTTGTTCAAGCCACCAGGTTCTGTTAATCATAGACGCTCAATCACTTTATTTTCCTGAAAAAATCGGTGACATATAGATCCGAGTTGGATACATTTTTGTCATCTCAATTACCCAATGTTCTGTTCCACATCTTGTATTCCAAAAAAATGAGATTGACTAAATATTAGAATCAAATTTACATAGAGCGAAGATAGAAATGCATACCCAATATCTAACACATCTATGGTAGTTTTTTTTTAGTTTTTCTCAACTGAAGAGCCGAACTTTACTTTTAAAAAGTGTTTAATAAAGATTTGCCCTCTCCAGTCGATATACTTCAGCAGCAACGTCAGGCGTCTGGGAAACTTTTTGAAAATTTTAATTTATTTTGGATTTCAAGAGGCTTCAATCAATCACACAAAAACGAGAAGGGTGACTGTTTTTAAAGAAAAAAGATCTCAGATATTAAATTTGCTCTCTAAGATACTCAGGAATTTATTCTTAATATGTTAGAAATTTTTATAAATACAGTACAATAAGCTTTTTATCTCAGGTTTTAATACTGAAGCTGGCAAACTTTCTTATTTCATGCAATATGAACTTAAAGTGCTCCCAGTAAAGAATCTGAATCAAAAAGTTGACTTCCAGACTTGAAGCTCACCTATTAACTGTATTATATTTTACTTAATTAATTATTTACTTACTTTTGCATTTGTAAAAATCCAAACAATAAGTTCTATTATTTTAGAAAAATTTTAATTTCATTACTTGAATTTTTTATGTGTTATGGAAATTGGCTATTTTTCAATCACAGTAGAGCTGTTTTTAAACCAAAATTTCAACAGCAAAAGTTTTGATATTGTCTATATATTAATCAATTATCTTGATTATGATGATGAATTTATTTATAGTTATAAATTTGTTTTTATGTAACAAAAAAAAATTTTTTTAATAAATAATTAACTTGATTATATTTTTTTTTAATATATCTTAATTCATTATTAGCATTTTAATTTTTCTATAAACACACGAAAATGATAAAAAGCATCCACAACAATATGAAGTTTTATGTTACTATTCCCCGGTACTAGCTACAAGAACCTAATAGCAGACTGTTAAACAAAAGAAACCTGGGTTAAAATACTGGTAGATGCAATACGTCATCCTTTTTATCTTCCAAGAGATTTTTTTAAAGTTCTATGCTATTCCATTGTATTCTAGCGAAGGTAAATAAGGGTCAAGATAGGGAGACTTGTGACAATGTAGTATGTTTATGCTTTAAGAGATATGATCTGTTTCAATAGGATTAATATATATATTGACTTATATACAGAATATAATGAGTATAATCATATGTATAAAACTTTAAGAATATGACAAATGAATTGATAATTCTTAATCACATTTGGCTCATTAATTAATTTTTTAAATTCATAAATACTGCCTATCGCAGAATCATAGCTGACAACAAAAAATCTGAGTCCAATCAAGAATACTCTTGGGCTGATCACTGCGCGATTCGAAATTCACTATTTAAAAGAATGATGAGCAGAAAAGCATAAACCACCCGATTTCTCACTCTTTCAACCACTTTCAACCCTTTCTTACGTCTGACACTTATCCATCGCTGAAAAATTCATCTTTCATTTCGTATAGGGTTTTCACCTTTTTAAGATTTTCTCCCTATCTCTTCAAATTCGCACTGTCGCTAAACAATTTCCATGAAGAAATTCAATACATTAAATAAATCTTTGGTCAATGCAATTCCTCCTGAAATATTTATCGAAATTTGCAAGGATCTGACTCCGGATGATCTGGTTTCCCTTTCTCAAGTTTGTCGAAGATTTCGAGAATTTTTATGCTCCCAAGAGTCAATCACAACCCAGCATATATGGAGAATGTCAAGATTTCAATTTTTACCGCTGCTTCAATTTGATATTCCCCCTGGACTCAATGAAAAATCATATATAGAACTTTCAATGACACAACGAGGATGTCAATTCTGTCGCGTACAAGACCCCGACTCAGTTAAAGTATTTTGGGAATTTTATGTACGCTGTTGTGAGTTTTGCTTTTATAAAAGCGTTATACGGTAAGAAGTAAAATTTGAAAAGAGTTTACTTCTATCATGAAACTTTTACTTGCAGTCAAGGAGGGGAAAAAAATGACAAATTTTCTTTCACACAGAAAGTGTAATCTTTCAAGTGTAAGACAGGATTTCACGGAATTTCTTCCATTTATCGAAAGGCCCCTTGGTATCTTTTTGTATTGGTTACCTCACATTGAAAATGCAGAATCGGAATATTTCCTTCTTCAGAATCCAGAAGAAAAAATCATGTGGAAACATCGGGCAAAGCTCCACAGTCTAATGACTCTGATTCATGCTTATCGCTATTATTTACAGGATTGTATTGGATCAGATTTTCTTTCTCATTATCGGAGACGTTACTATGAGACCATGATCAAAGTTTTGCAAAGATACCTAAATCGGGCCGAGCGAGACATACGAGAAGCTGAAAGAGTTTTAAAAGAAGATTTTTTATAGTTGAGAAATTTTCACGGCCAGTTAAAATTTTAGAACCCACGCATCAATGATTAACCTTTGAATCAAAAGAAAATGAATTTATCTTTTTTTAAAACTTTGACAAATGAGAAGCTCTTTACAAATATTTCTTCACGCATAGGCCAGCCAATAATCTTTTTAAAAAGAAAGTCAAAACTCAATCATGAACTCTTTGAGTGGGTAGGCAAGACTAGTTATTGAGTCGATTTTAAATATATCAAAAATATTAGATACAATGAATTTTTAATCGAATTTTTTGTTGCAGTAAAATATTCGATATTTTACTTTAAGATAATTCATAAAGCTGAGCTAACCAAGTTCACTTCTAATCAATCGATTCGAGAAAATCTAACAATGTTAAATAACAAAATAATTTTTTTTAATATTTGAACTTTCAGGATTGTTTCGGAAGTGCAATATGACAAATAAACCTTCTTTGTGTGTAATGGAATTTCTAATTTAACTGTTATGAAAAATGATAAACACAAGTTCCAAACTTTAGAGTTTGAACTTGACACATTTAAGAAGAGTCAGTTATTTTTAATTTAAAAATAGGTTTAATTTGGGGTTTATTAAAAATGATTACAATGAACATTTACTTCATCTGGGTATTAAGTTCTTTCTAAAAAGTCAAGTTTTTTTTCAGAATGTTCTAAAATCTAAAATGGTTTAATTGTAAGCATTTTAATATGCTGCAAACCATTATGTTTTTTTATAAAGAATTTCATTTAGGATTTACTGCAACAAAACCAGACAAAGTGAATATGTGACATCATTAGTAACTTGTTTGAAAAATTTTTATTATATATACAACCATTTTTTCTTGAGCTTATTGGAATTAAAAACCATTAAAATAAGAAAATGTTTTGATTAGAACATCTTTGTTCTTAAAAAAAAGTATTAAAAATACATAAACATAACATTTATAGTATGCTTGTAATTAAATTAAAAATTTTCACAAGACACATTAGCAAATCCTATTATAAATAATTGTTTTAAAGTAAAAATTTTGTTTAGCTTATATGTTAAAAGATTACAAACCAGTATTTTTGCAGATAATTTTGTTGTAAATAGCAATTACTGTTTGTTAAAAATGAAAAAAGTGCTATTGTATAATAATTTAAACAATTAATAAATTGTTAGATTATAGTTATTTTATATATTATTTATAATATAATTTATTTCTTAATTTTATTTTATTTTATTGAAATTTGAAAAAAAAAGTTAACAAATATCAAATTATAAAAAACATTTATATATTTACGATTAACAGTAAAATAAACTTAATAAACATATACAGTTTTTTAGAATAATTTTGAATATATAAAGATTTTTAAATTTTCGTTTATATAGTTTTTTATTATTGTTGATTTGGAAATTGGTTTTATAGGTTTTTAAATAAAATAAATAATGTTTTTAATTATTTTTATTAGAATTGCTAATTATTTTTAAGGAAAATTTCCAAAAATTTATATTTTTAATTGTGTTTTTCTTAAAGATTGCAAATTTTGAGATGTTTAATAATGTGTTTTTGTTTTTTTATATAAACAGTATTTTCTCTTAATCATAAAATTTGGTAACTTTAAAAATAGCAAAAAAATTAATAATTTGTTCAAAGATTATTTTCTAGATTATTAAAACTCTAAATTTTAAGTTAATTATAAGTATTAGTATTTAAGTATTATTTTTATAAATAGTTTAAATTATAATAAATAATAATTTTATTTTTGATTTCTGCTATTAGCTTAAATATTTTTTTAAAAATATATGTTTCTTTACAAAAAAAGTTTTAATAAAAATAGTTACTTATTTTGAACTTAATATTTAAAGTTAAGAATTAAATAATAGTAAAATTATTTATTTTTAACAAGAATTTTTTTTTATTAATAATAGTTTGGTTAAAAGAAATTTGTTTTAATAAATTATATTTTTTTTAAATATTAAAACTATTATTCTGTTATAAAATATTTTTTAAAAAGATAACTTGTTTTTATGTATTTTAATACTTTTTTTTATTAAGACACTAATAAATTTTTAAATAAATGGGAATTTCAGTGAATTTTTACAAATTTTATAATACTTTTAAATTAAATTTTAATTAATAAAAATGTTTTTAAAATAAACTTAAGTCAATAAAAAATTATTTATTGTTTAAAATAATAATATATTTTTATGTTTCATATTAATTGTACTATGTTATAACAAAATTAGCAATAAAAATATTTACAGATTTTAATGAATTATTTTATAATTAAAAAAACAAAAAAAAGCTAAATAATATAAAAAAATCAAAATTATTTAGTGATAATTAATAAATTGGTTAATATTAAGATTTATTATATAAATTTATATTTATTTAAAGCTCTTATTTGGATACCATATTTGATTATTTTTATGTAACTTATTGTATTACTATAATTAAAATATCTTATTTTTAATAGTTTACCAATTATTATTTTACTTTTCAATTAATTAATCTATTTTATTATTACTTTATAAGTTCAATTATTAGTTTACAATGCTTAAATTTTTTTCATTAAATATGTAAATGAGAATTACAAATAATTATTTAATTTAATTAAATATTGGTTATTTAACTTATTGATTAACAGTTACAATTATCTTAAAAACATTTAATGAAAATTTTTTTTTAAGTTTACAGCAATAAAAAAAGATGTCTAATAAAAATATTAATATAAATATGATTATTACAGTAAAAATTTTAAGTATATTTAAGTTTACAAATTTAATTTAGTCAAATAATGTTAATTCTATAACTTATTAATTATTTTTTGCCAGCAAAAATAAGCTACAAGTCTGTTTATCATGATTTTTTAGCTAATATAAGAAAATAGTACTTTATAGATGCTTAAATATAATATTTTTTTGTAAATTGTAATACCAGTTAATTTTATATTTAAATTATAAACTTTTAAATTGATTTTTACAATATTTGTTAACACTTATAAAATAATTTACTAAAAAAATAAAAAAACATTTTATTAAAGAGAAATAAAATAAAATTATTATAATAAAAATATTAAGTTAGTAAAAGAACAAAAAAAACTCGCCGTGTTGTTGGTTCGGTGACCATTGCTCAAATCATTGCTTACATATTACTTGGATAAAAAAGTTCATAACTTTGTAAATCGATCGGTGTAACATTAAATTTACTAAATTGATTTGCACCCATTTTTCAATCATTTATATTTTGCAGCATTTGTTTTCTTTTACTTCAAAAAATGCCTTCGCTATTTAACTTATATGCTCAGAATTGTTATCCTGTTGGAACGCCACTTCTTCCCAAGTATTCCATTAACTTTTCCAACATGTTAGGGAAAATTTCAAGATAAAACCTAGCATCCATGACATGCCAAAAACAAAATAAATTGGGTTTTCCCTTCATACAAAAACCGTCCCATGCAAAAAAATTGTAAGATCTTTTGGATCTTGGACGAATTGCCCATTTTCTCTTTTATCAATGTTCATCCGAAGATAAGGTTTTTTCTAGCTATAATTAAGATGAAATTTGCAACACGTTTCTACTTTTGAACTTGCATGACCAAGGGCGTAGTAATTTTTAGGTTTTTTCATATATCCAAGTGATTTTAAATGTCTGCCAATTGTGCGATATGAAATTTCTACTCTCTCTGTATCTAGTTTAATAGCAATTTATTGCAGAAAAATAAAGTTTTTATGAATATATTAACCTAATTTTATAGCTTTGGAATCTCTTTTGCCCGAAAATTTTGTTGGCACAATTGTTTTTAAAGATAAAACATCAGAAATTCCAATTTCCTGATTTTTTATAAAATAAGATTTGATTTGAAACAGCAGAAAAAGTTTTTCCCAATGGTTGTTTGATATCTTTTTAAAATCTCATATAATATAAGTTGTATCTTGTTTCTATTAAATTCAAAGCTCATAATCAATAAGTTTAATATTTTGATACAGGTTGTGTAACTGTTGTGAAAATTTACAAATGAATTGTTTTATATTTAATTGGAAAGAAGAAAATTTCTCGAAATTAGAATTATTCTTCAAATACAATCTAAAAACTATGAATAATATAGACACTTTAAATAATTCACATTTCTGTTTTTTTTTAAAAAATATGGATAGCTGTTAAAAATACGAATAACTTTATGCAAAAAACAAAAAAAAACTTCAAACACAAATATAATCTTAAAATAGGAAAAAATAGAATACCTTTCATCTAATTTAATTATGGATATGTCAAAAAAAATTTTGATCCTTTTTAATGGATTTGAAATTTTTTTTAATTAAGCAGATTCTAATAAGCAATGATTTTTGCATAACATCCTGCTCATTTTCTGAATATGATAAAATACTTTGAACCATAAAAAGCAAAGTCTAGAAAATGCGTTATTTTTTCGATTTGTTGATTTCTTGGCATATTTTAATTGAAACCAAGAAAATAACAAGATTAAACTTTTTTTAAAAAAGGCAAATTTTTTACTTCAATTTAGAAACCTCCCGATTTAATCTTGTGGTCGATCGATAGGCAACTTTATTGATAATTTCATACATTTACATGTACAATTCAAACTTGAAAATCGTGGCCATTCTTGAGATATAACAATATACTTGATTAATAAATGGCGCACGAGGTACAAAATAAAAATCGTCAATGAGGAGTGGATACCTTACTTGGAAATGGTCAAACTTGTTATTGTAATATATTCCAATTTTTTCTAAATGAATTCTAAAATAGGATCAAATTTTTTGACACAGAAAGGATAATGTTAGATTATTTAGATCTCGAGAAGTTTCTTGAAAATTTTCTATGATCAATTAAGTGAGCTTTATAATCATTATTTTCCAAGTTTCTCAATGAAAAAAGAATTAAAGCCTAATAAATACATATTTTTTATAATTACTTTTTGGCAGAAAGTTTAGCAAATATTCAAGATGAACAGATTACCCTACTAATCACCTAAAATGAACTTAACTTTAGGATGGTAGATATCATATTTAACAAGGCAAATCTAATTATTCCTAATGCCCTACTTAATAATCCAGATTTGTTCAGCACTCGATTGATTTTTCCCATAATAATAATAATAATACTAATAATAATAATACTAATAATAATAATGATAATAATAATGGTAATAAAATAAATGTCCTAATTTTTATCTCATAAGGATGGAAAAATAATTTTGCGAAATGGAGATCAAGAGATATTATTTGTTTTTGTTTGATAAAATATTTATTATATGCAAAAATGCCTAATTTCCCTTACAACTCAGATATTAAAGAAGCTGAAAATTATCATGTACCTCTCGAAGCTCCCCCAAGATTTAGATTGTTACGATGAAAAGACTTCTATCCTTGATTATTATTATTATTATGATTATTATTATTATTATTATTATTATAATGATGACGATTATGATAAAATTTTCATTAATTTATGAACTTTATAAAAATAATCTAAATTCTATAAAAATATTACAAGGAGATTTATTGGAACCATTACTTTTATCTAATTCATCCCAGCTTTCTAAAAGATATACTAACACAAAACAACTAGAAAGAAATTCAATCAGTATTAATTATAATCAAAATTGGAGGGGACAGAAAGTTCCTTTTGGTCCTGCTGATTATGTTATGCTAAATAAATTTAAAAATTTTGCCTCTTATTCTAGTTTAGCATACTGTTTAACCCTACAAGATGAAATGACCCCAGGATTTTTAGGTAAATCAAAAGATTTTTTTTAACTCTAAAGATAAATCGATTTTATTAACTTAATTTCCCATATATTACGAAAGCTAAAGCTAAGATACTCAAAAGAAACCATTTTCGCAAAGATTTGATTATATATTTCCGAGGCACAAGTTTTGTTTTTAACCGGACAACAGTATCAAGAAACTCTGTCCCAACTCGTGAACAATGGAAAAACATGATGTACCGCATGACATACTTTGACGGTGCGCCAGATGCTCAAGTTGAAGAGTCATATTTCACCATTTTTTTGAGTGGCGTTGTTGCTCTACGAAATTTAATCACGGCAGCCTCCAATAATCTCAAAATTTATCAACGTTTTAACACCATCACATTCACAGGTCATGGTTTAGGTGGCGGTAATATTTTTCATAAAATTATTACTCTACCTCTAAAACAAGAAATCTTTGACATGCTACATTAAATAATGTTTGGGTTTTTTTCTACACACAGTATTTGCACTATTTTCAGCTCTCAGCTTTCGGCATCTACTGAAAGATCTTAAAGTCCATGTTTTCACATATGGGCAACCACCAATTGGAAATCTAGAATTCTCAAGAAAAATTGGTAGCCTAATTAAGTTGCAGAAACTTGAATCTTGGCGTATCACGCATTCAGATGATTTTGTGCCAAAGCTTCCCGGTCCTACAGTTCAGACTCCCTATGAAATTTGGATTGATGGAGACTGTGATTGTAGTGAAATGGAACAAATTGTATATCTTTGTGAAGGCCCACTTATTCTTGGAGTTCCTACTGAAAGCTCGGTAAGCAAGCATCTGCAAAAACTTCAAAAAAGCAGACTTTTAATAGGAATACCTAATTTTCTTTTTCAGCAATGTAATGCTAAAACAACCACTGAGGGAGAAAGGGCTCATTTTGGTCCATACTTTGGACACTTGATGGGAAAATGCCCAAAATAAAGATTTTTCAGAGAATTGGAGGTTTTCAGTTTTGAGGGCTCGTGTAACATTTTCATTTCAAAATTTCAAGAGTTGTAAATTTTTTGTCTCGTCTGGTACCTTCATTAGATAAAAATGAAGATTTCAACAATATTTTTCCTTCTAATGTCTGGTTTTCAAAATCCAAGCGTCTATACGTGCACAATGAGTAAAAATTATCGACAGTTTAGTTCTGTAACCTTGAAATAAATTCATAGATTAATTGACCACTTTATTAGTCGTATGGGTTTTTTTTCATCGCCCTCAGTTTTTTTATTCTTGACAAGATTATTTAGAGCATGATTAAAAAGGGAGCTTATAATCAACAAAAAAGAAACCAATCTTCAAATCACCTGCATTAATATTTTTGTAAAATCAAGTGAGTGGGAAACTGATTAAGTTGTCAACTACCTAAATTCGGAAGGGATTGCTTCTTTCCTCATTATGACAACTTTCTCTGCAGCTACATAATAAGAGGTTAATTTATGTTTCCATTTTGGATGCGATAGTTTGAGATTGATTTATAGAATAAATCTGGGACCTCTGTATTTTTCACATCCCTGCAAATATGAAAGAAGAAACCATTTAAGAGGGCCAAAGAATTTTTTCAATCTCCATTATCAACTAAGTACCTGATTTGTAATATAAATATTGAAAATTATACAAACCGATTTACATTCAAATCAACCTGAATATTCTCAGAATTGGCCAAAAATGCGCTATTCTCCCAGACTGATTAGTATATTAGAGGGAGGCTAAACGTTATGGCGCCACTTGAAGGTATTTCAAATTTTACGTAAAAATCTTCTTGCCCCGATTTCAACAATTCAAGATTAAGAATTCTGCAAATTACGTTTCCCGCTTGTCATTTTTTCAAAAGATCTAGAGCCACCGAACCTTTTATCTAATAACTTTAACGTAGCGGCATTATCAGTTTCTCTGTTCTGCTGTTGATGAATCTTACCAATATCCCAAACAAAATTTATCTCATCTTGGGTTTGCTGAAAGTTGACTTTTGCAATTTTATGATCAGTGGCGAGATCAATGTTTTGTCGTTGTAGTTTTTGAATTTCGTCGTGAAGTTTTTTATTCTCCTCATCCAAAATCTTGACTTTCTGTTAATCGTTTCGAGAATATCTTTATTTCAATCTTTCATCATTCGAATATCAAACATGTTTTCCTCTAAAAATAAAAAAATTGTTCTTCCCACCTCTCTAACAGATATTCCTTCAAATTTACGATCAAATTCATCTTTTTCAACGGGAGGTGCCAAATGTACCTCATCAACATGTTTAGCCATTTCAACAATCGTTCCAAAATACTGTTTGCAATCAGCCCATTGACACGGGTATACGTTCACAGGTTGAAAAGTGGGCAAATGATGTTCGATGATGTGTTGACGCATCATTTCAAAATATTTTGATTCGAAATCGCAATCACCCCATGTACATTTGAGATTTGCGCAAAGAAGAACAGGAATTATTGGTTTTTGTGGAAATGTTTGATTTTGGATTGGAGTATTGGATGACATTATTTTGCAGTCAAGATTTAGTGTTAAGTAGATAGTAGGACACAATTTTTTGTTTTTATTAACAATTTACGAGTAATTTGTGGTGATCTTGAGTACATGTATTTAAGCCAATAGGCCAAGGTAATTTATAAATCACCTGAGATATCTGCTAAATTAACCTGTTTTTCTCATATGTTGTTCTAGAAGATTCACAAAACTCTTTTAGGGTATTGAATAGCAGATCTAAAATGTTTAGGCTTTTTCGTTCTAAAATAATCTCCCCCCCAAATGAAATCAGTAAAATAAGAATAAATGCTGATTTGAAATTAAAGAAAATACTTTCGAACATAAATTTTTTAAGGATCTAACCATTCCTGAGCAATTAAATGTTTTTTTTCTTACTGAGAAAATAAAATTAGTAAAAGAGTTCTTGTTTAGGTGAATTAAGAAAAGTTTTGAAATTTAATAAGTAAGATAATTTAAGCTAAAAGAATATTCAAATGATGTATATGGTGACTATCGTTAATCCGAAGTTGAATGCTTCGGATAATGGAATCTTTGGTTTATAAAGTTTTTAATTAATGTGATAATGAGCGCAAAAGTTAAATGCATGATTTCTAATTAACGCTAGTTTTACCAATTTACTCAAAAAAACTTGAATCAGATGAATTCATCTTTTTACAATCTCATCATACGGTGATGGAATAAAATTCTTTGGTTTTGTCCAAGTTGCATATATTTAATATAATTTCAAGTTTGTACAGTAAAGATAATTGAGAAAAGTCATGGATTTTTTATTTATAATAGCTTTGTTATAAACATTCACCTGATTTATGCTAATCAAACATTTATATTTATATTTTAAAATATAAAAAATTAGGCTATAAGTTTTTAAAAATAATTAATTAATTTTAATATCATATAACTGTAAATATTTAAATAATAATAATAATAATGAAAGTTATATTAATGAAAAGAACCTTCTTTTTAAGTATATATAAAGTTGTATTCTTTAGCATCTTTTATATGATTGTTAAATTTATAACGGAAATAAAAAAAACTTAAGATATTATTATTTAATTTATAATATACAAATAAAATAATTTTATCAAATTTTTTATATATTTTGAATTCTTGTATTCATAAATAAATAATAACAAACAAACATTCTTAAATACTTTTGAAATTATAAATTAAACAAAACTAGTAACTTTTTGAAACAAAATATCTTTAAATATTTAAATGTACTAATATAAATCTTTAAATTAACAAAAATGCTTAATATAATTTAATAATTTATTATTATATTTAAATTATTTGATATAAAACAAAAATTTAATATAATTAATTTTGGTTTATTTATTTTAATAAATTTTTGAAATTAAAAGTTTGCTAGTTATATACTTAATTAATTCAAATTAAAATTATAAAATAGACTGTATAAATTATTAAAATATACAAAATAATATTAAAAAAATAAGTTATTTTCTTATAAACTTCAATAGAAATTACCAATTAATTATTAATTGATTAATTTATAATATATATTACAATTGTTTAAAATCAAATTTATATTAAAACTACAGTGAGTTAAGTATTTAAAAATAATTTTTTTGTATCTATTTTATTTCTAAGTAATTTAAATTATATTATTTCAAAAAACTCACTTATTTAAAGTGTGATATTTTTTATTAAATTTTATATATATATTAGATTTAAAATTTGTGCTATTAAAATACTAATAGATTGTATTATTAATTTAATCAAATAAAGATTTATATTCGTAATTACAAAAATTTAATTCAAATTTCAAATTTAATGTTAAATACTACAAAATAAAACACAACAAACTGAATAATAATCTAAGTACAACAAATTAAATTTACAAATTAATTTGTAACTTTAAACATAACAGCTAACTTAAAAGTGTTTTATTTAAACTAAAAAAACAGTTTTACAATTTAAAGCCAATTAAATTAAATTTTAATATTTATAACAATCCCAATATTTAAAAAATACCAGTTTTAATAACATAATATTAAAAAAATATTAATTTTAAAAAAACAATATTCTGTTTTTAATAACAGTTAAAATTAAATAATTAAAAAATAAAACATGTTTAATTATAAGATACAAATTTTTTTTAGTTAATAATTTTTTAGATATTATTAAAATATAAAAATTATATTTTATATTATTAATTTAACTTTATATTATAATGTAATTAAATAAAATATATTAAAACACAATATGTTTTGTTTTTACAATTGAAAATAATTTCTTAAAAATAATTATATTAAATAATACTATTACAATTAAAACTTTTTTTATTATTCAAATAGAAATTCAGAAAATATTAGTGCAGATGCTTATATTACTTATTTTAAAGAACTTAACTACAATATTTTTAAGTTTTGTAAAGAAAAATACTTTGCTAATTTACAATTTATTCTTAAACTTGAGTCTGAATTTAAAATCAGCAACAAAAGCAAACAGAAAAACAACAGACCAGTTTACATAACTTCTAACATACCAAAAACAATATTCAAATACTTGTAAACACCTGAATAAAAAACAAGTACTAAATTGTCATTTTTAATCACATTTTTTCTAGCTTTATTTGCTTAAGTATAACTACTTAATTGACTTTTTAATCAATTTTTAAAACCAGAAAACTTTACCAAAAGTTCTATTGACTAGCCAAAACTAATTCATATTAACATTAATTTTTTTGATTATTTAGCAAAAAACTAGAATAAACATTCAGAAATATTAGCCAATAAAAAAAATATTTCTGAATATATTAAAAAAAAAAATAAAGAAAAAAAAAGACCACAAATAATAATAAAAATGATTATTGCTTATATTGCAAAAATTTCCGGTTTTTTTGAGACTAATTTTTAAGAATGGCTTGATTAAATTATCAAAACAGAAGATACAAATAGATAGAATACAATAAAAATATTACAAACAATTTTTTATTTCTTCAAAAGAACTACAGACAAATAGTTTGAAAACTTAGCCAACTTTTTTGTTAATTGGCAAACTTTTAACACTGTTTTTTTTAACAGTTTATTAAAAACAATATTTTAATTACTCTTCAAAATTATTTCCAAAATATCAAACAAAAACTATTTAAATCTGTTATAACTTATATTAAGAAGTTTAACAAATTTTTTAGAAGAATTCAACAATTAAAAACAAATGTTTACTACTCTGATATTTAAATATTAGATTAATTTATATTAGATTCAAAGACAAACTTATTAAAAAAAGTTTAATTATATGCTTCAACAGATTTAGCCACTATTATTTAACATGCTAAGAACTATGAAATAACTATAGAAAAAGCAAACCAACCATGTTAATTTTGTAATTAAAAAAACCAGTTTAACAACAAAAGAAAAAATTAATCAACTTACCAAAAAAGTTAAAACATACTTTGCTAATTAACAATAAAAATACTAATTATTTTAATAATAAAACCAAAAAAACTTATTATTATTCAATAATAACCAATTTTAACAATTAAATTGTTATTATTATAAAATTTTCAAACATTAAAAATATGATTACAAAAAATGCAAAGAAATTAGCAAAGACAGAATAGTCAATATTATTCTTTATTACAACAATAATTATATAATTTATTACTATCTACTTACTATTTACCAAAATCTTAACTTAGTTATTATTAATTTGTCTTATCATAACAATAGTATTCTTAATTACTTTTAACTTAAAATTATTAACTATTAGCAAAAAAATTGGTTCAACTTAACTAATTTATATTACATAATTGCTTTCTTATTAGCAATAACAGATTTGATTTTAATAATTAATTGGTACTTTACAATAATAATTAACAGTTATTTAAACACTTTTATATACAATCCAGCTATTTTATAATATTTAAAGACCAGGATTTTTATCATACTGTATTTTTAAAAAATAGAATTATAGTATAATGACAAAATTTTTTTTCCAACAACACTATAATTCTATCAGCAAAAATAGCTAACAATGCCAATATCTCGAACATTTTTCTATTTAAATTCGAAGCCAATAAATCATTTTTCTTATTCAGCAATACAACAGCTTTAAAACAAAAAGCAATTAATACTGTCAATAATATAAAAAAGATTTCTATAAAAAAAATTAATAAATTTTTTTCATAATTAATGAAATTATTATTCCAATCAAAGTTTTTATAATAAATATATTTTAATATTAAGTTCTTGTTAAAAATAATTAACTTCTTTAGACTAATGCAAATTTATATTGAAAATCTAAGAATTAAAGATTTTATATTAAAAACAATATACCAAAGTACTTATTACTTATAATACTTTCAATAAACAATTTAAAAAAGTTCCAGTTTTTGAATTAAAAGAAGAAAAAAACAGATTATTAAAACGTATATAACACTCAACTTTTGGTTTAATTAGACTGAAAAAACAGAACAAAAATTATTTAATTAACTTAAATCACAATTAATATTATAATTAAAAATTTTAATCAACAATAATAAATAAACAAACTGATAATTAGTATGTTCTCTATTTGAAACTACAACCAAAAAAACAACTAATATACATTTTACTTAAATACAAAGATTATAACAAAAGATTTTTATCCATAGAAGCTTGTATTTTACTTAAAGAAAAATATAAAATTTGTTTTAAAGAACAATTTAGCAGCTCTAAATAAAATAAAAAATAAGACAATATACTTTGTTTTATATGTAAAAAATTATTACTTAAAGAATATAATTGGATTAATATTATAATAAAAAGAGAAACAAATCTGTTAATATGCTCTTTTTATTTCTGAAAAAGTAAAAAAAAGAACATTTTTTTACAGCAGTATATAACAGTGTTTTTAATAAACTATATTATTATCTATATAATACTGAAATAATCTATAAATTTACAATAGTTCTAATTAATAAAAGAACTAAAAAAAATGTTTTTTAAATAAAAAAAGCATAATATATTAAATACATTATAAAATTAGCTAAATTTAACTATGAAAACAAAATTGAAATTTACCATTTTATCTTCAGTTATGTCTACTCTTCAAAAAAAATCCAAATTCAATAATTAGAACAAATAAACATTTAGCTTTGCAAAAAATATATTATTTTTTGTAATAACCAATAGTGTTTTGAATATTATGTAATTAATATACTATTATTCATTGAAAACAACCAAGATGAAATTGAATTTGGACCACAAAAAGCACAAACAGAAATTTTAATCACTTTTATCTATCTTACCAAAAATCAGCCTAATTTACAATTGAAATATTTTAACAATAGACAAAAAATCAAGCCAGAAAAAGCCCACGAAATTAATGTAAAATATAATCTTCAATATCCAGGAAAAAAAAATTTTACTTTAAAACCAAAATTACTCACAAAAATCAATCTAAAAATTGCTTTGAAAATTTTATCAGAAATAATAGTACAAATTGCTTCTTAATCATTATTAGCAAGCAAAAAATCAATATTAAAAAAAAATTATAGATGCAGAATATATTGAAAACATTACAGTAATGCTTTAAAATGAAACCAAAAAGCCATTCAAAATTAAACATGCTAAAAAAATTGTTTAAGCTATCTATTTGCCTTTAATTAAAATTTCGGATTTGCAATTAGTTAGGAATTAAGAAAAACTTGGCAAAAAAAAAACTCGAAATTTTTGATCAACTGAACAATTTACAGTTCCAATAAATATAGCTTTCAACATACAAAATAAATTTTATCAGATTCTTAGATTACCAAAAACAATTACCATTCTATTTTTTAAAGAAATTTGTAAAGCATATATCTGTCTAATATTTATTACCACTTAACAAATTTTTGAATCCAATGAACAAATTTGCAAAGAATACGGAATTTCAATTTCAAATATCTATTTGTCTAAAGAAATCAAGAAATTCAATGTTATATTTTTAATTTCAACAACTACCTTATTATATTAGATAACTATTTAGAAATTGAAATTATTTATAATATTATTATTCAGCAAGAGTTATCACAGAAAGTTTTAAATTTTACAAAAATAATTGGATATTCTTTTTCGAAATTTAATTCAACTTCTATTACCAAAAACTATCATATTGTTGTTAAGAAGTTATCTCGAATTAATATAGGACAATTAAAATCATAACAGCAAAAACAATTCAAAAAATTAATTGCAGAACATACAAACATATTTGCAAAAAGCAACAATAATTTGGAAAAAACTGATCTAGTTCAACACCAAATTTATACTATAAATACAAAATTCAAATAACAACAAGACTAAGTCTTACCAAAAAGCCATCAATTTATTCAAAAAAAAGTACAACAGATACTTAACAATAGACTCTTTTAATTATTAATAAATTTATAAATCTTATTAATAATTTTTATAAAAAAAAAAATAAAAAAATCCATTTTTGTGTTAATTATTACTAATTAAATAGTATTACAATCGAAAATGCTTACTTTTTATCACAAATTTATAACATGCTAGATACTTTTGGAAAATTAAAATACTTCTTAATATTAGATTTAGAAAGTGAATATTAACAAGTTATCATAAATCCCAAAAATTACCTCAAGATAACTTTTATTACTCAAAAAAAAATTATGAATTCAATGTAATGTTTTTCAAATTATGCAATGCACCAACAACATTTTAACAATTCATGGATGTTGTTTATGCTAGACTTTTTTGGAAATTAATAGTAATCTATCCTAATAATATTAATGTTTATTTATTATTATTCAAAGCTTATTTAATTCATCTGAAAAAAGTTTTCCAATAATTACAAAAAGCAGAATTAAAATTAAACATTAAAAAATTCTATTTTGGAAAAACAAGCTTGGCTTTTTTTGGTCATATTTTTAATAGAAAAAGAATTAAACTTGATTCAAAAAAAATTAGTGTGGTTAAAAACTTAAAAATCTTTTAAAACACTACTGAATTAAGAGAATTTACAAAATTAACATTCTACTATCGAAAATTTATCAAAAAATTTCTAAAATTGCCAAATTTCTTAATTATCTGACCAATAAAAACGTTAAATACAAATGGACTTTGAAACAGCAGAAAGCCTTTAACATTCTTAAAAAAAAGCCAACAACAGCTTTAATTCTTACTTATCTTGATTTTAACAAAAGATTTCAATTAGCTACAGATGTTTTATACATAACTTTTGATGTCATTTTATCTCAGCTAAATAACAATGACAATAAACAAGTAATTACTTATGTCAGTAGAACACTAAAGCCAACAAAGAAAAATTACTTTGCTATTGAATTAGAAACAGCAACAATAATTTGGGTTTTATATTACTTTAACCTGTATTTTAAGTTCAAAAAATTCGATATTATCACTGATAATATTGGATTATAAATAACTACAAAACAAGAGTTCTAAATTAAATATCAAACAAATCTGTTAGAATAGATTCTTTGCAAATTACAAATATATTATATACTACAAACAAGAAAAATTACATATAAACATTGATTATTTCTTTAAAATAAGGCAAGATTAGAAACTATAAACACTATTCAACTCAATTAAACAACAAAAAACAATCACTAATGGATTTTGAAAACTATAATAATCTTAAAAAATATTTGAAAACACTTACAACATCAAAAACTTGGTCTTTTAGTAAAAAACATCGATTATAATACTAAGCAAAACAATATTTTTTATACAATAATCTTATTTATACTAAAATTACAAAAATTTAGACAATCTACTTAAAGTAATTCAGAAAAATAAAAAAAATATTCATATATAACATGTATTCAAATCTTTTAACAACATACTTTAAAAAAAATAATACAATTCAAAGAACATTAGAACACTATTTTTGGCCTTAAATAAAAAGAGATATTTATAATATGTTGAATTATATGCTAGTTGTCAAAAAAGAAGAGAAACACATTTCATAAAACTCTTAAATCCAATCAAAATTAAACAATTTTTTGATTGAATTAATATCAATTTAATCGGACCACTACTTATTACAACTCAAAGAAACCAATATATTGTAATTACAGTAGATTATTTAACAAAATAGTTTAAAGCAAGAGCAATTTAATAAGCAGATGTAAAATCAGTCACAAATTTTATCTATAAAAACATTATTTATAAATATGAATGCCCAATTAAACTTTTATTCAATCAAAAAACATATTTTGTAAACAATTCAATGTTAAAAGATTTTTATTTTTGCTCTATTATTTACAAACAAATGAATTTATAGAATGTTTTAACAAAATACTTTGTAAATTTTTAGCCAAAGTTTTTATAAATTTTAAGCAAGAATAAGATTTTTTTATTCTATTAATGTTATTAGTATATAAAATACTAAAACAAAATACAATAAAATACACACTATAATTTGATTTTATAACAGAATAATAACATTACTAATTAATTTTACAGTAGAACTCTATTTAATTTAGCCAATTACAAAAAACAATTTTTAAGAAAGACTACAAAAAAAGTTTATATATTTTTTAGTAAATTAGAAGAAAAATAATAATTATAGCCATTTATATAAAATATTTCTAAGCTTAACAAAAAGAATAACATAATAACAAACTACTACTAGTTACCAATAAATTTAAAATTAAAAATAATTTTTTTTTCTATAGAACTAAAGTTAAAAAATAATAAAGTAAAAAATTCAATTATAAATAAAACAAACTATTTTATATACACAAAATTCTAAGAAATAGATCATATAAGTTAAAACTTGATAATAAAATTTTAAAAAAAGTTGCATATAGTAATAAACTTAAGTATTACTATTTTAAAACCAATTCCAAACTTTTTATTTCACAAATTAGTACACAATTTTTTTTGGTTAACTCTGAAAATATTCTTTAAAACTTAGAATTAATAGTTGTTATTAAACAATTTCTAAATTTTAACATTAAAATTATTTTATTTTATCTTTATATTAATAAAATCAAGTTTACAAAAATAATTAAAAAATACACAAAAAAACAAAACCAAAAATAATATAAAAATTTACATATCAAAAATAATCTATTATTTTTTATTTTTTAGTTAGTTATTATGATTATTCTTCAAAATATTCAACAATTATCTTAAAAATTTTTGTTAACCTTAAAAATACTACTTAAATTATTCATAAATATTACCAAAAAACATATTAATTATATTCAAACAGAATTTGTTATAACTTTAATTACAAATTCATAAAATTACTATTTTTATAAAAGAAATACAAGAAGTTATTTTAAAATTTATTTACCAAAACTTTTAAAATAAGCTTTAAAAAAGAATTAAATCTTTACTTTTATTAACATTTTAGCAAATACTACAATTTAACAAAAACTTTAACAGTATCTCAACAAACAAAACAACAAATACTCTTCAATTTATAAATATTTTTAGATTAAAAAAACACTTTATAAAAAAAACCTGAAACTTAAAACAGTAAACCTCATACTTAAAACTATTCAAAAACAACTACACAATTAATTTAAGACAACAGTTAAACTAATAAATATTTATTACAAACTTAAAACAGTTTTTAGACTTTATAACTTATTTATACTTGTAAAAATATTCAATAAAATTCAATTTTACAACTTTTAAAGATTTAATATATTAAAAAACTTACAGAACTGAAATTTTAACAATTTTTAGACCAAATTTCTTCAATAATTTTGGACTATTATCTGGAAATTACAGATAATACTTGAATTTTAATGTAGCTTAGTTTTAAAAAAAAGATTATATTATTAGCCAAAATTTGAGCATAAATTATTTCTATAATTCCTATAATTAACTAGCATATATTATTGTTTTAATTTATTACTTATTATCTTATCAAATTATTTAAATTTTTATTTTATTTGTATAAAACACAAATATAACCAAATTATAATGATCAAACTATATAATATGTTGAATTATATAATATTCAGAATTTGTTAAAATATTTAATAATTCAATAAAATATTCAACAGTTTATTAAAATAATTTATAGTTTGTATAAATAACTTGTAGTTCGATAAAATATATCTTTAATTTGTCAAAATATTAGAAAAAAAAAGTACTAAATTATAAAATAATATTATAATAAGTTGTATAAAAAAAGAACTTCTTTTTTTGAAAAAATGTATCTTAGTTAGAATTAATTTTTATTATAATTTGAGATATATTTTTTATATATATTAATTCAAATAAAACTTATATTAAAAAACATAAATTTTTTAATTATTGTTATTTTAAAATTAACTTTTTTATATTAATATTTTGAAATTAATTGGTTATCAATTTTAGTAATTATTAATAACTTTTAGGCTTGAATCTAAAATAGCTTTTTTAACACATTTTTTATTTTTTTTTCTTTAATTTATTTCTTTTTTTTTTGTTTATTTCTTTTTTTTTCTTTTTTTTTTTATATTATTAAGTAGTTTACAATCAAGATTTTTTGTAAAAGAATTAACTTTTACTGCAAAGTAAATATACAAATAATTGACACAAAATTGGCTATTTTATTATAAATTCAATAACATATACAGTTTAAAATATAAAAAGATACTTTGAAAAAAAAATTAATTTATCAAAAGTTTACCAACTTTTATTAACAGCAGAATTAACAGCAAAACAGTATTAACAACATTAAGAAAAAAGTAAAAAATCTTTAATAACAATATAATATTAATTCATTTGATAATAAACTTTATACTAAGTTGATTATTCTTTGAAAACATCAATCTAATTTTATTAAATCTAATGTAAATATAATCAAGTAGTTTTGTTAAGAATAGTAGTATGTTAATTGTTATTAAAAATAAGATGTTTTCTTGGAATAGATTTTTTTTTATAGTTTTAATATAATATTGTCTTAATTGGCTCAAATAACTGGTTATATATAGAAGGTACATGAGTTATACTTAGTTTAAATTACTTAGTTTGATGTATTATACTAAATAGTATTTGAGTTTTGTTTATTAAATAAATAAATAAAAAATAATAATATTATTATTATTAAAACTGCTTTTGGTGTATTAATTAAATAAAACTTTAATTAAAAAAAACAATATTAATTGTTTTATATTTGTAATATTTAAAAAAATACATTTATAATATTTGTTTATTTGTTTTTACTACTAAAAAAGTTTTTTAAATAATCAATTTTTTTACTTTTGTTTTACTTATAATTATATATAAAATATTTTTATATAATAAATTATTATTATTATTATTACTATTAAAACTGTTTATAAAATAAATTTTAAATTTTAAAAGCTATTTATGCAACTGTTAAAAAATAATAATAAATTATTAAAAAAATTGATTTTTTTTGTGTTAATTTATTTATTTAAGCAAAAATATTATTGGTAATATATTTTTAAACAATACATGTATTTAATATTTAATAACAAGTTATAATGTATTAAACAATAATTTTTGTAATTTATTTTGTTCGTTATTCAAAACCTAATTTCATAATTTAAAGTAATTGGCACAACTAAATATGTTCTTATAATTAGATTTTCTAAATCATAAAATTATTTAAGTTTTGAATTGCAATTACAAATAATGAAACACCATTTGGTTCGATAAGTTGTTTATTTGGTGAGGTTTAGCCACCTGTCGCTCCATTTAAAAAACGCGAAAAATTCTTGTATCATGAAAATAATTGTACGAAAATACCAGCCGGTATCTCAATTGCTCTTTCGGTTTTCCTACTATGCATCATCTTTGTCTTTGCCTTTGGATTTTTTTGCTTTTTTCAATTTTTTGTCGACAGTCTTGGTAGCGTTTTTCTTGGAAGCCTTAGTTTGTTCAGTGGTTCCATTATCATCGATAGTTTTTTGTTTTTCCTCACTTTTTATCTGTTAATGAAATGATCAAAGTTAGCGAGTTTTTCTCGGTACCTTCGAATAATTCTTATGATCCCCTAACCTTTTTGACTGCGACTTCGCCAAATTGCGATTTTTCATTTTTCAAACCATCCCCATTCTTTTTATTTTTCTTGCTCTTGGAAATTACTTTAGGGGTTTCCTGCTTGGCTGAATGGGCTGAAGTGCTTTTTTTCTTCGGGGTTTTTACTTTATTATCCTTAGGAAAATCAAGAATCTTTTTGGTGGTTTTTACCACATTTGATAAGGCTTCACTTTCGGAAGATTCTGTTGAGCTATCACTTGAATCTTTGGATTTGGTGATCTTCTTAGAGCTAATATCCTCTGATTCTAATATCTTTGGCGCTTTGTTAGGACCAGGTTCTCCATCGATTTTTTTTGTTGTTGCTTTACGCTTCTTTGATGATGATTCGGAAGCTTTTGAAGAGGGTGCTTTGAGTCCATTCCAAATATATACAGATCAGGCAAATTTTTAATTAAATTAAATTGATCGTAGGTGAGCCTTTATAAAAGTCAGAAAACTTTCTTTTTAGTTATGATCAAACCTTTTTGAGGCTCCTTTTCCTGAATATCCTCATTATCTTCACTCTCATCGCTTTCATCGCTTTCATCATCTTGATCGATATGTGGTAGAACGGGTTTGGAGTCTAATTCCATTTTATCTTCAGAGGCGATGGAATCTAGAACCTTCTTCATGGCGTCGATATTTTTGAGAGGTTTGGCACCAGTTTCAAAAAACATCAACCGGCGTTCTACTTGCTCTTTAAGAGCTTCCCCAAATTTTGAAGTCGGCTTTTCTATAATAAGCATATGAAAGATTTAGAGAAATCTGTGCCATTAAAGAAACCAATCAGGGAAATGATAAAACAATCAAATTTCTCGGAAAATTATAATATTTCTTTAAATGAATCGTGTTAATATAAATTTATATACAAAAATGAAACCTTTTCTCACCTGTAAAACAGTCAATACGTGAAGCAATTGTACATTTATTTGCGAGAAACCGTGATATCCTGCCCTTATTTTTTGCTCCGGCGCGGCCAATGTAAGTAGAATGGTATAATAATCCATATTTAGGTGTATTCCCTTTGGTTTTTAGGGCTCTAAGGTTTTGAGAAAATATATCATGAACAACATATAATTTCAAGGCATAAAATAGCAATTGTACTAGATCATAAGCAATTATCTAGTTTGACGAATCATGATTTTCTGTTCAACATAAACAATCCCTCGAGCCACAAATTCGTCGTAAACTGTCAATCATAGATCATGCATATGACTCAGTAACAAATAATGTTTTAGCCTATAATTGTGCGTTTTAAGAACTATACAAGACTCGTAGTTATGACCAACCTGAACAATGCTTTCTCAGCACCAAGGATCTGAACAGTAGAGGCGGGGTATTTTGATAAATTAGTCAAGCTTCCCGCGTGTGAAATCAACCTGGCACCGATCACTTCACCAATAAGCGCAGATAAATTTGGGGCCACAACACTCATTTTAGAGCGTAAGTAATCAAGCAAACTCTTGCGATAATTAGCAAGATTTATAACGCAATTAGCAAAATGTTCAATGTTAAGCATATCAACGTCAGAAATATCTGTCCCCATGGACGAACGCGCTGCTTCCAATATTTGCTGCGCCTTTGTTTCATCCTCTGTGATGTCTTCTAAGCCCTGAAGATTGTCCTCAGTAAGATCAGCCTTATTCTTAATGAACTTTGCAAGCTTTGCGTATTGATGATTATCGTTAACAATTTTCACCAATTCTGGAAAGTGCCAAGAATACCACTCCCTATGAATTAGTTAATTTGTTAGAGTCATAATGGGTTGATTTAATGAAGATTCGGACACAAAATTTTGTCAAGATGTTGATAATAATACCTGACGCGCATAGCAAATGTATTAACATCCTTGTCTAATTGATCTAATAAGGAAATAGCTTGTATGATCATATTATCAGAACGATTGATGTTGAATTTAACCTTAGCCCTTGAAAAACTATGCCCCAAACCAAGCTGAGCTCTTTCCAAGTCCCCCTCCTTCATCTGTCCTAAAAGCTTATCGGCATGTAACCGGATTCCCCGGATGATCTCTAAGACCAATTCACTGGTTTCACATTCATATTTAAGTTGGGAAACAATGGAACTAGCTAGGTTTTTGTCAATAATACCCAATATCACAGGATTCTTCTTTTTGGATTTCGCGGGAGCCGGAAGGTTCAGCTCAAGAAACTCTCTCAGATAATCATTAATGACGCCTGGAAAATACCAAATTGCAATCGCGGTCAAAAAGAGTGAGAAATAGAGATTTAAAAATCTGATCAGTATCGTGTAAGGTAGTTATCTATACCTTCGGAAATGTCGTTCGCGTTTTCGAGAGCATGAGCGGCATTTTTAAAAGGTGCAAAAGATTTCAATTTGACACCTTTGCCAAACTTAGTCAAATCTTTTACAGCCTCTTGTACCGATTCCAGCTTGGCTCCAATTTCTTCCACCTGAAGAATTTCGAACAAGGCATAACCTGAAGCAGTTTCGAATAGAACGTAGTTCACCTAAAACAAAACCGGATCTCAAAATAATGATCTTAAAGCTTTGAAGACAAAACACCTCGACTTCATAAAATATTGCATACCATTCTAGGGCTTCCTGAAAATTTTTGTTAAATTCCGCATCAGAAACGTTGAATACAATTGGCTATCAGTGTGGCTAATTATTCCCAGAAGACTTTTTATCAGCCTCGTTGCTTATCTAATTGTGGCATTTCATGGCTTTTAAAACTTATGCTTTTAAAGCATCAGCTAGTATGCCTCGATGCTGGCAAAATAAATTCTTTTAAACTTTCTTTGGGACACAGAGTTTATAATAGTAACTCCATGCTTAGAAATTATGACACCAATGATTTATTTTTGCAATTTTTTAGTTATCTTAAAGGGTTTTAAAAAAAATCTTTGAAAACAGAAGCATTATTTTTATTTTAGACATTAGTTTTTGTTTCAATCTTAAATTATTATTGCTTTGTTTTCAAATTTAATAATACAAAAATTATGATTTTTAAAAAAAACTTTTTATTCATTGCAAGTAAAATGTTTATTATACAAATTTTTTTTAATAATTATTAAATATTGTATATTATTTGTAATTTTAAAATTTTAAAATTTTATACCATATTTTAATAATAACAATAACATAAATATTAATTATATTAAATTTAATATAAATAGCTGATTACATATTAAAAATAAATTTAAATTTATAATTATTTTTTATTATATTTAAATATATATATTATTTAAAATTTTATTTTTTTTAAACAAGTATTTTTAATTATATTTTTAACTAAAATAATATAAACTTTTTTTTTCTTATTTTTAATTATATTTATAATAAAAAATAAAAAAACTTCTTTTTTTTGTATATTTTAAATTTTTAAAAAGTTTGTTTTTTTACTTTAATTTTTTATATTTTATTTAATATTTTTATACGTTTTATGTTCAATTATAAAACTGTTAATAATTTTAATAATAATATATATAAAAATATAAAAAGCTTAAATTTTAATTTTTTTAATAATATTTTTTTTAAAAAAAGATAAAAATCTTTTTTTTTGGAGTTTAATGACAATAAAATTGGCTTTTTTTCTTATTTAATGATTGTTTTAAAAAATAATTTAGGTAATATTAATATTAATAATACATTAGAAACAAAAAGTTTTAACATAAATAAAAATTATTTAATAAAAAAAATTAGTTTTAATACTAATAACATTAATAATATAAATATAAATTATATAAATATTGTTTTTATAACTTTTAAAATTAAAACACATATAATAATTATTAATTTTAATATTATTGGTAATAATTAAGATACTTTTTTTTAAAAAAATCAAAATTAATATTTTTATTAGAAAGTTATTTGTATTAAATATTAATCTTTTTATAATTAATAATAATTTGTTTTAAGAAAAATTAAAAAAATTAAAAAACTATTTTTAAGTATAAATAGTTTTAGAAAAGTTTTTATTTTTTCAAAATTTAATAAGATTATTTATATAATAATAATTATATTTAAGTTTGATTTAATAAAAACAACAGATTTAATTATATTATTTAAATTTAAAAATATTAAGTTAATTAAAATATAATTAATAAACTATAATAAAAAGTATTAATAGAATTTATTAATTAAAATTAGATTAAATAACTTGTAATTAAATAAGTAATTTTAATTGGTAAAAATACTATATAAATAGTTAAAATTAATATTAATAAAATATTATAAAATACTAAAAAACTTTGTTTTATATTTTATTAATAAATATTGTCTGTTAGATGTAAGGTTATATATGGTTTTCTATAAAGAGTTTGTTTTCAAGAATTGGACTGAGAAAGCTTTGTATTTGTTTGATGATAAGATTCAAGCTATTTTAGTTTTGGTGAATTTTTTTCACTGTTTGGTTGAGTCTCACTGCCAATCTATATAATATATCAGAGTAAAACATAGAACAGAATTGAAGAAAGCTGGTTTGGTAGTTAATAATAATATGGTTTCTTTCTTGTCAGACCTGGCCAAAGCAGATTTGTTTTTGAGGGTCGTCTATATGCTTGGTATTTCTGAATCTTTGAGGGTAAGTTTTGATCAGTATTTGCTTTGTGTTTTTTTCTCTAGTGTTGATAGAAACTCTGTAGTTTATATAAGTATATAGTATTGTCTTGACTGGCTTGAATAGCTAGTTATATGTAGCAAGTACGTAAGTTGTATGTAGTTAAGATCATATTGCTTGATTCTGTATACTAGATAGCAACTGGGCTGTACTTATTAAACTTGATAATAAAAAAATAAATAAATACAATAATATATAATTCATAAAATTATCTTGTTTTAATTAATAAAAAAACTTATAATATTAATTACTATTTAGTTATATATATTTATGTTTAATAAATTATAAAAATTTATAAAAACTTTTTGTTTTCTTAATTTTATGATTACAATCAAAACAAAAAATAAAAAAGTTGTATCTAATATTTTTTTTAAAATATCTAATAAAATTTTAACCAAAGAAGTTTTTTCTATTGTAAAAATAGTTAAGCAGAATGTTTTAAAAGCTTTTTTCTTAAATAATAGTAATAAAAGACTGCTTTTGGTGGCTATTGAAACATCTTTCTTATTTTTAGCTGGTTTTTTATTAGTCAAGATTCTTTTAAAAAGATATACTTAGATTAATTTTAAAATTGCTTTTACTTTTATTAAAAGTCTAAAATTTTTTAATAGTAAATTAATTAACAAACTAATTTTTTTAATTATTGCTGTTATATTTGGTGCTATTAGTACTATTTTTTAAAAATGACAAAAAAGCCAAGGATTTTAAAAAGTAAAAACAGTTATTTACTTCTGTTATTATTACACCAAACTTTTTTGTGATTCTAAATGTAATCTTATATGAAATTTCTATTATATTATTTAAGATATTATTTAAGATAAACCAAAATTAACTACTGGTTATATTGTTAAATATAATATTTTCTGACAAATTTTTACTGGTTTTAAAAGCAAAACAACAGTTTTTTTGGATTATTTGTTCTTAAAAACTGGACTAATTAAATAAAAACTGATTTATTATTATTTTTTCTGGTTTTTAATACTGTTATTAATGATACTTAAAAAATTATTATTGATTATCAAAGATTTACTAAGTAAGTGGCTTTTATTTGGTGTTTAATACAACTTTTAAAATTAAATTGGCTTATATTAAAACTGTTTTCCAATTTGTATATGGTTTTTTGAATGTAAAATTAGGATTAAAAGACAATATAAAACTTTTCTGTATGAAGTTTTTTTCTTAAAAATTTTTAAAAGCTGTTTTTCTGATTAAGCTTATAAGCTTTATTTGTTTAACTACTCTTAAAATTAGCAAGTTTTTGGTAGGTTTTAAGACCGGTTTTTTTCTCTTACTGTTGTACTATATAATGTGTTTTTAAGTATATCTGTTTTAATATTAAAATAGCACTTAATAAGTTTAGTAAAATTATTTGTATTAAAGTCTGTTAATATTTAACAATATAATATTGTTCATTTTAAAAAACTAGATACTGTTGTGTCTATTTTAAATAATTAGTCAGTACTGATGAGTAAAAATAGTATTAGGATTTTTTTTTAATAAATTAAAATAAGACTATTTTGTTTTATAATAAGTTTAAAACTAAGTTAATTAATCTTTTTTTTGGTTGTATTATTTTTAAGATTAATAATATAATTTTTCAGATTAATAATTAGATATGTTTTATTCTTTGCTCTTTTAATTTTAATCATTGTTCTCAGTTTGTTTTAATTATATTTAGATCTCAAGTTAATTTAAATGTTATAATAATTAAGGTTAGTATATTAAGAAAGTATTATATTTAATAAGAAATCTCTAATTATTAGTGTTGTTTTAAATATTAAAAAATAGGTTATTTAATTATAAACTATAAAGTATTCTTATTTTTTCTTTTCAAGATTTCTAAAATATTTATATCATGTTTTATAGATGCTAAATTTCATGCCAAAACTTTTGTTTTTTTAAGCTCTCCTAAATTATTATTTCTAATAATTCTTGTTTTTTCTTCTGTAATTATTGATAATTTTTTGATTTCTTTATAATTAATTTTTTTAAAAGCTAATTTAACTAAATTGACTATATTAATTAAATCTATTATTAAATTTGTTGTTTTTTTAGTTATTATGTTTAAACAATTTATTAAAAAAAAACTTTATTTTAAACAGTATTTTTAGTTTTAAAATCAATAAAGTTCTAATATATATAGGTTTTTTTAATAAAGCTATTAGTAAGTTAAAATAAAAATAGTTGTATTGAAAACTAAATATGGCTTTGAGAATATTAATATAATTGGTCTCTATATAAATTTGTTTGCTGTTAATAATAATATATTTTTTAATTTATTGTTACTTTAAAAATGTAAATCTGTTAGTATTAAGATTGATGTTTTAAAAATTGTTAAATAACTAATTAAATTGATTAGTAATAGTGCTATATTATTTAAAATTGTTTAAAAAATGTCTTTTTTAAGTAATTTTTTTTTTAAAATATCAATATAATATAGT